>JAPMOQ010003607.1:0-11257 GCA_026543055.1 Argiope trifasciata
CGTAAAATAAAAATTAAATAGAATTAAATATTATACAACATGTTACACTAACCTTCACCCCCAAAATGTAATAGAATATCTCGTTTCCATGCCGACTGACCCTTAGTTTTAGGGTTACTAGGGTTTTTCTCCTGACGGCAGGTCAGTAGACGCTTCTCACTTATCCCTGCTGTCCCTCTCGATCAAACGTCCCTACCTGTGAAAAGTACGGTTTGTTATGGATTCGCCCATTCCATAGGGATAATGTTGAAATTGAGACGCTATTACTTTTCCCGGTGTATTTTATTGGCAGTGGGTGTATACGTTTTCCAAGCGAGGTGTCGACATATTAGCTTAAAACATATTTTTCTATTATTTAATACAAATACAATCTAATTACTCTTACAGAATCCTTATTTAACATAAATTCTGTTTCATATTTTATAAACTTTCATTACAGCATAGTGTTAATCATTAATTATACAAAAGCAATGTTTCCGACTGAACAAGCTGTCAACTGTTTCCATTAATATATTATCTTCAAAACTAGTGATTTACTGATTTGGATTATTTTAAGTTATATTATAACTTATATTCCTTTACGGAAAAACTTCTGAAGAATATGGAATCATATTTTTTATTAGCATCTAATGTGCATTGTTTGCAAAAAATAAAAAAAAAACATGTGCCTCTTCGAACTTTATATGATTGTATGAATATAATATTTTTAAAAAATTATTCTGCCATTGGTTATATTTGCCTTCACACTCCAAGAACAGTGGACATCTATTTTTTATAATTCCTAAGCTTAACACTTCTATTTGTTCCAATATGTTAACATTAACTGAAAAAAAATGAAGAATCCTACAAAAGTATTTTCTATAATGTCATTAGATTTAAGAGATGTTGTTAATTCAGAATTTAAACTCAAATGTTTTGGATTTAGAATGTTTTCTGATATATCGCATTTTCTGCAGTCTCTTAATTTTTTGCTGTCTTTTATTTTTTTTTTTTTTTTTTTTTTTTTTTTTTTTTTTTTCTGATTGGAAATTTTTTTCAAAAAGAAAAGATGAAAAAAAATCAAGTAAAATCTTATACTATTTCACACAAAGGCACATGAGGTCTCTTTTAGAATGTACCAAATGTTCGAAAATTGATTACTCAAAATCGGTTGTTGTACTGGCAAGTTGAACCTTGAGCATTATTCAAGGATACAGAGCAGCACACTATAATTTCTGAGAAGATAGACTAGCTTTTTTTTCTTTTATTGATTTTGATTCTGAAGTTGTAATTATGGTAACCATGTTTTTTCAGTTGTAATATTTTTTTATATTATACATTATCTTATTCTTAATAAAGTTTACACATTTTGCTTAGCATTTTATACATAGCTTGTACATTTAGTATGTGTTTTTATTCATTGTCAAACCTTCTTGATAATGTTAATTCCTATCATTAAAATTTTACACTATAAATAAGAGTAAAATATGTCAATTCAATAGACATAAAATAATTTTGTATTAATATTTTAATTTAGTTACATGCTAAGCAATTTGCTGTTTTTATTGATTTTTGATAGTCGTTTAGTAAAATATTCTACATCCTAGGCATCTTCTATTATGCAGTGTCAATGTTTGTTGACTAACTTGGTCAAATATTCATGCATAAATGTTTTTCATTATTATTCTTATGAATTATGAGGATTACATATATAACTCTGCAAATAAATAGTAGATTGTGGTTTTTCTGTTTTTTTTAAATCATTAATCACTTACCAAAGAAATATTTAGTAGGCATTCAGCTAAGTGTAGCGTTATGGGTATACCAATTTAAATATTCTTATTGTATTCTTTAACACTGTAACATTCCTATATTTTATGTGTATAAATATTTTTCTTATATCTATAGCTGAGCATGCACAATGGTTCCTATATTAACTGAATATATATTGTTTATGCTTATCAGCCATTCATACTTTGGTTTCCTTAATGACTTCAAAGCCAACATAATGAAAACCAATATATCATTTTCTTAACTGACTCACAAAAATTATATAAGTAAATATTTAAAATGGCCTACTGTTTTTCGAAATGGAGAAATTTAATCTTCTAAAGAAATGCAAATATAAAATAATTGAGATTGATGATAATAGAATTTTTTGTATTTCTGAAGAATATAGACAAGTTTGGAAAAACAGAAACTGGACCTTACATAACTTTGGAAGGTACTCTTTAAAACTTATTCTTTAAATTTACATTTTACATTAGAAATTTTACATGATAGAAAATAAGATTTAATGTGTAACAATTGAATGTTTATATTATATTGTAGCAAATTAATTTTTAATTTATTTTTTAAGACTAAATTAATTTAAAATCCAGTTTTGAAGTTTGTTTAGCTTTAGATTTCTTGATTGTTTGATGCTTTTCTTTTAATTTTTATTGCTGTAAAAATTGAAAGGGTGATAAATTACTCCAATGTACATTCAATACAGGAATCTGAAAATGTACTGTTAAAATTTTATCTAAACAGTGTATGGGATTCTGTTAATTTTTATTTTAATGTTTTCTAAAGTATAAATATTGCTATATGTTATGGGTTAATACTAACAACTTTTTTTATACCACATTTAAAGAGTTTAATGAAAGAAAGTGTCAAATGGCAGTTTGAAAACTTATACATTCATCTTTTATAATATAGTAGGATCTATTTTACGGAAAATTTAATAAGGTAGTTTCAATATGAAAAGGGGTTTTCTAAGTGGCTGTCTTGTATATTAATACATTCTAAAGCTAAATATCTTTAAAATGTCATGTAGGACTTACTTCCACTAAACACTTCAGTTGTATGATGAAAATTGGCAGAAATTTACTTAGATTTCTCCTTTTGTTTTCCCCTCCTTTAAGAAATCTTAAGCACTTGAGCAGAGTTTTGAAATGCAGCAGAAGGAGAGGCAATCAAATACCTGTCCAACCTACAGCAATTACATGAAGAAAATCAATTTATTCTGGAAGAAAGAGTCGAGTTGGTGGAAGACCAGTTAAGTGAGCATTACCATCTGCCCTAAAAGCATGCATATGGAATTTTCTCTGACTTACCTAAAAAAACATCACATACTTTGACCCATTGTGTTGAAAAGCAAGTATGTCTTCCAAATTAATTAATACTTATTTTATTACTATCATACTTCAAAAATATGTTTGTTAGATTTTTTTTACACGTTTTAAAAATATATTAGAATATTTTGACAGGAATTGTGTTAAAATAATTAGTATTAATTTGATATATAATTTTAATGCTGTTATAGTATTAATTAGCACTTATTCCATGAAATTGTTGTAGGTTAAATATTTTTCAGTTTATTTTATATATATATATATATATATTAAAAATTAAAAAGTTGAAAAAAGTATTTGCAAGTTGCTCTGTTATATATTGAAACATTTTCAGAAGATGAATAAAACATGCCTGTGAAGCCAAAGAGTCCTGAATTTTTTAATAATGCTATAGGTATTCATATGTATCCAAACTTTTCTTAAAACTGAATTATTATTTGATGGGATTTCAAGTTACATGTACTTTCTAAAATTTACTCATGTGCATTAAAGTCATTCTTTCCTTGCACTTTTTTTAAAAAAAGTTTTCATTATTTTCTGCAACTATCTTCAAAATTCTTTAATAAATTGTTTTCAAAGTAGTAGTTTTAAGCAGTGTACTCGAAAAACAAACAAAAGAGAGAGAGAGACTTATTTATGATTTTTTTTCATAAAAAATAGAAGTTGAAAAATTATTTCCTGCTGATGGAGAAGTGGCATTGGGAAGCACATAGTCTCAAAGGATTTTCATCTTCCTTTCCAACTAAAAATGAAGTAGTCTGTGACATGAAACATGGTTTGTGTGTACTGAAAATATATATATTAAAAAAAAGATATTTGAAATTAAACATCTATTCAATGTTATTGGTTAGAGTTTTTAAAAATATTTTTTATTCATGTAATTAAATTGGCTAGTTATGCTAAAGTATGAAAACTGAAGTGAAGAAGAGATTTAACATAGTACCTAAACTTAAAAATAAGGACATTTTATATTAGAATATCGAGAATATTATTATTTTTTTAATTTCAAATATAAGAAAAAGAAATATATGAAGTATTTATAGTTTTCATTATCTCCTTCAAACCTGTGTTTCTATATCATTGATAAATCTATCAATTAAACAAGGAGAGAAAAACCACCGAGGAAAATTGTATCCTTAATCCACAAAATATTTCATTATAAGAACAGTAAAAAATAATCAGTATTATACTATTATTATGAGATATTGAAAAGTAAGCCTACTGTCAACATTTTATACATATGAATTATTTTTAATGAAAGATTTTAAAAAGGTTAAAAAAGTTTTCAAACTATAATGAATGTTTTGATTTATTTGTAAAATAAGATCTTGTCAGAAATAAGTTTTTCATTTTGAAGTTTTTAGATATGCTCCATAAATATAGTTCACAAAGGAGGCAAAAAATGACTATAAGTATTTAAAAGATTTATGTTTGAAGTCATTATATTTTTTCAATAAAATAATTTGTGTGAACAGTAAAAACTATACTAAATCTATTTTGTTTTGATAGTTAGTATGTATTATTACTCCAAATAAAATAAATAAATTGCAAAATATTTAAAAAAAAACAACAACTCCCAATTAAAAAGAGTTTAAAGAAGTTCTGAAAAAATTAAAATATTATTTTTCAGTTCAAAGTAATTAGCAATAATTTAATATGTTATGACATTTTTTTTAACTTTATTAAATTGTTTTCATTGATGAGGGAATGAAGATAAATAATTTGATATAGACAAAATTCAAACTATATTAACTTGTGGAAATAAAAAATAAATATATTGTAAGAACTTAACTAATTTTTTTAAATTATAAAGATTAAGGACACATGTTTTTAAAATTTTAATTATTTGAATGTCCAAAGAAGTTTTTTTCAAATAGAGTTGGGGATATATGGCTTTAGTTATTTCAAAAATAAATATTAAAACTATTCTTTCTAACATGTCTTAATAAAAATTTTGGAATAATGAATAAAAGTTTTGGAAAATATATTAAATTTCTTAATATTATTGATTACTCGAAAAATGTTTTTATAAAAATAAATAAAATATGCAAATTTATCACCTGCCCTCGATTTTTCATAGCTTACATGTAATATTAATCTGTAACACATATACAGCAGAAAAGATCAAATCTTGAAACCTAAATTCAAGAAATATGAAACACTATTTATTAAAAGTATTTATTTGCGTGTATTTCTTCTTGATATTATTTAGATAAAACTAAGAAATTAGCTACGAAATCACATATTCTGTTAAAGCCTACATACTTGGGGCATTAAGTAATGATCTTCTCCATATGTAAGAGATGGGAAAGTAACGAAAATTCAGCAATAAGTTTCAATGACTGCATAAATTGTCTAATAAAGGCACGAAAATCATAGAAAAATAAGAAGTGTTTAATTGCTTCGTCATATATCGGGCAATTACGTTCATATAGTTTTTATACTTCTGTGGATAAATATTATTAGTTATTCGTATTATTAGTTTCATAAATTAGAAATAGAAACGTTTTTCATGATTGGAACAGTTTTCTGTTTGATTTGAAATGTTGTTTCATGACATGAAAATATTTGGATGATACAATTATATTAATAAAAATTAGTTCGCTATAATATTAACTTGTATCTTCTATAAAACTAGTGAAAAATGCTAGCCAAATAAGAGATAAATACACAATTTATAGATGCAAAACATTGCCAAAAAGATGCTAAAGCTTAAACCAATCAGAGCACGTCGGTATCATTTGCCATAAAGATACTAGTAAGGTGGGTCGACGACAACGTTTGTCCTGACGGGACAATCATTTGCCATTGTCCCGTTGTGGTCACGTGATTTTTTGGAAGTAGGCGTGATCTTCTATTGCTGACAATAATAAGCCTCGTCTGAACCCAACTGTAGTCTAAAATTTGTGAACTCGCACTTTCCCTATGAATGATTGTTGTTTGAGAGGTTCCATTGGACAGATCATATCGATTGTAACTTTCTATCGTGATCCAAGACCTGTAATCTTAATATTACCAGTAAGATCATGTTGTTGCCTATGATCATGCCTGTGTTGAAAATGGCATTTTTTAAACCCATTGGTCAAAAATTGGTTTGCAAAAATATTTTAATGCAAACATTTTTCTTTCCAGAACCGTTTTTCTTTTCATTTTATGTCATCTAGAAGCCGAGATATATCAAACTAAGAAAATACCGTGTACTTGAAATTTAACCAGAAATCTCAGTTTTCGAACGGAAGTTCTTGTAAAATGCCACTTTTAACAAATTTGTTTGCCTTTTAAAACGCAAATAATACTTTTATGATGTTGCTAGTGATGGCCATAACTTTTGAACATCCACTTTTTTTGTATTTATTGATGGTATCTGGCAACATTCTTACTATCTCGAGCATCTATTTACCTTGTAATTTTCTTTTCGCTTCTTATATATCCTAGCGATGTTTTCTCTGAAATATATTTTTTAATAAATCCAATTTAACTTTTTTCTCATTAATTTTCAACCGTGATCAGATGTGAGTGCTGCACCAAACATGGTACCCACTTCTCCTCACCGCACAACACCACACCAGCGGGAGGACATTTAGTCCAGGTGAAAACCACACCAAATTCGCTTACACGACGGTTCTTTGGCGGAATCGAGTTTGAAGCACCAGGCCACGGAAAATGCTCTGGAATGTAGTCCCGAAACAACATTTAGGTCTGTTCTAAATTCTGTCATTCGGGCCCTATGTTGCTGTTCATGAAGGTGGCAATGATATAAAAAGGGCGTTAAATCAATTACGAATAGAAGTTGGCAATTACAGTCATTAAGCACTAAAGCTTTCTGACTATGAACGTATTTTTTGTTCAAAAAGGCATTCATTGCCACCTGAAAAAGTTCGCTGAAAAAAAAATCAGAGCTCAGCAAAATTAAAAATGTGCAACGCATAAAGCAAAAGGTTTAACTTACCAATATGGGGAATTCCAGACTGTTTTATGAAGAAAAAATACTTGTTTGCATTAAATGTAGACCTTAAACTCATTTTTCTCCAAATAATTATTTCGATAGAATATATAAACCCATAACATGATATCTCCAGTATTAATTAATATTTTTAAATGAAATTTTCAGATAAGGTTCTTTATACCATTGTTTATGAAATGAATTAAAAGTTTTGATATGCAGTAAATACTTTTTTACTAATAGCATTTTTTGTTAGAAAATAGCTGTAAATTTAACAATAATTTCTACATTGCAACATAAAAACCCTTCATAATATATTTGCATTTTAACTAATATCTTAGAATTTAGTTCATTTTGATGATAACTATGTTATGTATGATATGTGTAAAGAAAATTTTAATTTGTGGATTAGAATTTTGTGTAGAGTGTTAACTGTTTGGTTAAATTTTGCTAAAATTTACCTGAAATTTGACAATTTTAAAAAAATGAGACTGTCACAGAAATTTTTTTTACAGATATTTATTTTTTTATACACTATCTAACTAGAAAACACAAATTAAAGTTTAAAAATTTGCCTTTAAAAAAATTGTCCCGAAGGTAGGCAGTCACCTTAAGAGTTCTTTATCTTTCTTTGAAAGGAATTTACTCCCGGTAGGAAAAGTAAGTGACGAGGTTGTCTCCCCGAGGCTAAAGGAGGAGCTCGTATCTTGCTATTGTCAACATCACGTGTCACTAATTATGTTTTTGAGCGCGCCATTTCATTAGTATTCATTCTAGTGATGGGAAATCTCGTTCATTTGAAAGATTCGGTTCAAAGTCGTTCGTTCACCAACTTGACCCGTTCGTTCAAGGTCGTTCGCGAACGACCGATTACGACTTTTTGAACGAAAGAGTTAGGCTCTTTCGTTCGTGAACGAATGAGTAGGCTCTTTCGTTCGCGAACGAATGAGTAGGCTCTTTCGTTCGCGAACGAATGAGTTAGGCTCTTTCGTTCGCGAACGAATGATCTAGACTCTTTCGTTCGTGAACGAACTGATACATTGCTTTCGACTCACTACGTCATCATGGGACAAACCGGAAATTTCCGGTTGTATTGAGTGTCAAAGGAAGGCAACTTCTACCTGTACTTTTCGACGCATGCGCTGTTACTTAGCCATATGTAGTTCGTTCCGAGAAGATGGTATGCACAAAACAGAGAATGGGGGAATGATAACTAATGATTCTCTTCCCCTCTCACAGAATGAAGACACAGGCTTTGTACTTTTTATCATTTCACAGTTATTGTACTGCTTGAGATTACACAGTTATTTAATGATTTTTAATGCTTTTTTAGAAGCGTTTCTTAGGCCAGTTTTTATTTTATATTTTATTATTAAATATAAGATTGGTTATTTTGACAGTATGGAGTTTTCAATTACGTTTAAATAATTCCTTAAAAATCTAAGCTCACCACTGTTTACTAAGTATAAAAGTATTTCGTTTTTCGAGATTTTACTTCATTATAACATTTTTCAATAAATTTTAAAGTAACATTATAAATTAGCATTTTGTCATAATTTTAATTATTCAGCTTTTATTTTTAAATTTTATTTACTTTTATTTCCTGGAATATATGCCAATTGTCTTGTCTACTTAATAAAGAGCAGGATTCACTTAGATCATGAGTTTTTGGAATATTGATATTCCTATTGTTTTATACTTGCACAAATTTGATTGGATTTTTATTGTTTAAGAGCTATACTATTGCATTTATTCCTATAATAATAATAATAAACAATAAATAAACAAAAGTTTTTTTTTCTATATTGTCGTAATGCGCGTATGTATAGATGCAATATCTGAATTAATTTTTAAAATAATACCGAAAAATGTACTTTAAACTTTTTGAAAATTTATTTAATTAGCGGAAAAAGTTGTACTTCAATACAATTCAAAAGACTGGGAAGTAAACGCACATATATTTAATTTTTAAAAAGATGCAAATTGGGGTTTTGTGCAATTTAATGCAGCAAATTCTTAAATTAGCACCCTTCAACTCAAGAAATAACCACGAGCCAAAACTGTTAGTTATAGTTTCAATGTCAGTCAATCATCTAGAGAATTTTGAATATTGCATACAGGGATTTGATACCGTATGCACAGGCCGGTCCAGATAATCAAATAAACGTCTAAAGAAAAAAAAAATTGGATTTTTTTTTATTCAGGGGAAATTAAGTTTTTACTTTCATTCCATTTTTGAAAGTTGTGCATTAGGGCTTATTCAAATTAAAATCAAGAATTTTTTTAGATTTAAAAACATTATTTCCAAGTGTTTTTTTTTTCATGCTTTCAAATTTGAACTATAAATTTGTGTGTTTTTACTGTTGTTGTTGTTGTTATCGGTCACTGACTATCACTGATACACCAAAAGCTCTGACAAACTTTGAATTAATGCTTAAAAAATTTAATTAAAATTTTTCAAAAATTAATGATTTAATTTTAATTTAATTTTTTTTTATATCCGAGACACTGAAATCAAGTTTTTTGAAGATGAACCGTATTTAAAAGTTTTGTATGTAAATTTTTATAACATTTAATATTAAAACAAATTGCTTGTATAAAGGCTAAGTTAAAAAAAAACATAGGTTTTAGATGTTTGGATAGGAAGATAGTGATGTTGCATTATTTAATGAGCCAGACAAAGCTTATTCTGTGTCTGCATATTCAGCCCATAATCATGATGTAGTTAAAATAGTACAGTATAAGAGAAAACCCATTTTTTTCCTTTTTTATTTAAACATTTATTTTATATCTGTAGCCTATATTACAATTAATGAACGTTTTCTTTCTTGGTCAGCATCAAAAATTAAACAAGACATTTTGCAATTTACGAGAGCAGTGTAATTAATGTCTGAGTTCTATATAAAAAAAAATCTCTAATCAAGAGATTTTCTTTTCAGAAATGAAGATAAAACAACATTGAAATAAGGAGATTCATTTGAAAGAAGTAGTAGCTTAATAAGATAAATATTAAATATTATTACCCCTTATTATTTGTCTTTAGATGCTAATTCATTCGTCTTCTCCTTTGTGTAGTAATAGACAAGATATAATTAGTATTTTTTTAAAAATAAATAATTTATTATGATAGCAATGCTCGTCATTTAAGCAAAATTTATTTCTTATTTTTAAAGGTAAGAATAAAAGAGCATACGAAAAAAAAGAAGAGTAAAATAAAATATTCGACGTAATTCATTTTATGACAATAATTGTAGCATAAATAATTTATGAAATATTTTTTAAAAAGTATTATTATTAAAACAAAAAGTAAAATTTAGTATCATATCAGCAAAGTCGTAAATGATTCCTAAATCTTTTACTATTAAAACTCCCTGAAATCTCTAGTATAAAAAAAAATTGCATGCCGCCCCCCCCCTGGAAAAAAAATCTCACACTTTCTGATTCTACGAGTTGAACACTTTTACCTCCCCTGAAGCTTTCCTTTTTGCTAGACGAGTATCCAAAATTTGTAGTGATAAAAGAGCCAAACACCATGTAATCAGCTCAAGGTCAACTACCAGTCTTCCTAAGTGATAATGTCCCCCCCCCCAGCTTTCACATTCCTTTGCGGACATAACCACAAACATCTGTCTTCTTATCTCTATGCGGTTCAAGCATGAAATTAGCAAGTTCCATATTGTCGGTCGCGAACGAAAATAGCCAGGTCCACACAGTTAATGAACTGGAATAGCCGGGTCCACACAGTCGGTCGCGAACGAGAATAGCCAGGTCCGCACAGTAATTGAACTGGAATAGCCGGGTCCGCACAGTAATTGAACTGGAATAGCCGGGTCCACACAGTCGTTCGCGAACGATAATAGCCAGGTCCACACAGCTAAAAACGGGAATAGCCGGGTCCACACAGCCATTTTCGAACGAACGACTTATTCAGAAGATAGCGATCCGATTCAGTTCGTTCACTTAGATGACCCGTTCGTTTCGACCCGTTCGTTCGCGAACGACCCACCTCTAACAGGTAGGGACGTAGAATTGAGAGGGGCCAGGGATAACGTTGTCTTTTAAATGTTGAGTTGTAGCTCAACACTTATCCCGGCTTGTTTGTATTGTTGTGGATGGGTACGTTTCCCGTAAGTGTCGACATATTAGCTTAAAACATATATTTCAGTACTTTCCATCTTATTTAATGGATATTTAATACAAATACCATTTAATCATATTT
>JAPMOQ010003610.1:0-11293 GCA_026543055.1 Argiope trifasciata
CCACCGATGTTTAGTGGTAGGTACTGGCTTATTAAGATGTCACCACAGAGATATTGTTATCCCCTCAAAATCCTCAAGATAAAAAAAAATTAAGAAATACATCACTGATTGACAGAAAATAGATTCCAAAATTTCAATCTTAATCCAGCAGCTATACTAGCACTAGCTTTGAATGTTAGCCTAAATCAAAGAATGTAAAAACGTATTCCTTTAAAATACGATGAATACAGATTTTATGTAACTAAATTAAAGTACCCACAAATGATATGAAATTGATCTTTTATTTATTGTATTTTAATATGATAATGTATATAGTCTGGATACTAACTGGAAATTGCTGCTGCAACAGAAAATATCTTAATTCCTATATAAGTTTTAAAAAGTAGGTGATTTTTTTTTCCCTCCAATATATTGTAAAAGTGAACAATAAATTCGTGCTTTCTTTAATAAAACATTATTTTCTGCATTTAATTGCAGGAAAAGAATTGAAAATACATTGCAGATGATAAAGTAACAATAAAACAGATGACAAAAAATAAATAATTATGAAATAACGATATATAGAAGACGAAAATTGAATAATTTTGAAATAACGATATGTTTCGTGCCGTGCTGATTTATTCATACTTTCGGCATTTTCTTAAATTTCATTGTTTTCTAACTATATATATATATATATATACGAGCGTACTTTTCGGTATTCAGTGTGTGTGAGAGAGCGCATGCATTATATATACTACGATGTTTTATTTTCAAACAGAAATTCCAAAATTCTTTCTTTTTTTTTTTCTTTTTTTCAAATTAAAGCATATTATAAGCATATGTCGTTGTTTTTTTTAACTCTATTCTTTTAGTATTATGACGTATATTGTAATTGAGGTAGATCCATAAAATTCTTTTCTCCGTTTTATCCCTAAACTCTTTTTAAAAAATTATTTTTGAGACCATCAAGTCATCAGTATCGTATGAACTTATAAGAATTTTTTGCATTTAGCCTGATAAGTAATGAAAATAACGAATTTCAAAATTGGAAATTCAAAACTACTGTTTTATTTTTAGTTTGTCAAAATCCGTTTTTTTCTTAGAAACGTCTGCGAGCCGTTTTCATTTATGAAATCTGTACTTGATGATACTGTTTTAGATTAACTACGCATTTTAAATATATATATATAAAAAAAACGAAAGTTAATACCTTGAAAGCTAATAGCATTTGAATCTCATAATTTAGAGTTGCCTGATCTTTAATATAAAACATCGCATGGAACTATCACCTGTCACTGTAAAAAAACTGATTTCTTTACCATAGCAAAATCTTATATAAATAAAAATTATTGTTTGTTGTATGTCTCATATGCGCTGCCGTACCGCTCGTCCGATTCCGATAAATTTCGAATTCGTATTACTTGCAGTTACAGGATGGTTATAGACATAATACAATCATCTAAAGTATGAAAAATATTTTCGGATCTATTATCATGGATTAGCCACTAAATAACTCGCCAAGGACACACAGCAGATTCAATGAAGATGCTAAATTCAAGCTAGATGTTAATATTTCATAGGTATTGTACATAAATGCAATGTAAATCTTTCTCTGATGTAATAGTTTTATTAGAGAGTGTGGGAGAAAATTTAGGGAAACCAATTATATAGGTTTGAAATTTTAACTGAACATTTAATAAAATGTTAGTGTTTTTTGCAGTAACTTTCGAAAATATTATTGTACGAATAATTTTGCAGCATCTTTGTTTTCAAAAAAATTATCTTTTCAAATTTATCAAAGATTTTATGGCATAAATATATTTTCTATGTTTAATCAATTTTAAAAGAAAATATTTCAATCACGTTTTCTAACATTTAACTTGAAAATTCTGAACTAATATTAAACGAATCACGAGATACAATAAATAGTTTATTTCATTACCATTCTGAAAGAACACCCAGCTTTACAACTCTAAAAGAATATACAAATCTAATACATGCAAATGAATATTTGCTTATAGAATAGAATAATAAAAATAGAATAAATACTATTCATGTTTCTGCTTTATATATCCTTCCATTTCAATGAATGTATTCCTTGCCGACAAGAAAATAAATATCATTTGTCCTATCATTCTTAATTAAACAAGGTAACTGTTTCAAATTCCAAACGATATTTCCAATATCATTTCCTCTGCGGCAGCAACGCGCCTGGTACCAGCTAGTATATTATAAATGATAGAGTATAATATTTTTACATATTTTTGTTCACTTTTAAAGATTCAATAATTCAATATTATAAATTAAAAATTCCTTATTTTTCTGTATAAAGGCCAGAAAATATTTCCAGTAGACCATATGTACTTCTTGGGCCATAAATAATTCGTTTGATATGTGTATTTATTACATAACCATGATTTTGATGAAGAAGCTGACTTGAAAATTCTTATTTGGAATTTTGTACTGCTCTGTCAGAATGTGGCTACACGTTAATAATTTAGAATCTTATATAATTTTTCTATAGCAGTTCCTCAGTTATAAAAGCATGCTGCAATGAACTGGCAGTGATTTTCTTTTAGCGAATATTTGAAACCTAATAAAATCCCATTTAGCAAATATGAATATAAGCTAACTTTCTTTCGTCAAAGAGTTGACAATTTTCCTTCTTCATTAAATTAAAACTTTCCAAAAAATAATACGACTGAAAATTCCCATGATTCTTCATCTTTTCCCTTCTGATTGTGGGTTAACCGTCCGGCTTATCAATGAAAGCAAAACATTCGGCGGGCTGATGGCAAAGGGCGTGGTACATCTATTTGTGGATCGTCTTTGGCACAGTTCCGTTGTTGAACACGTGGTAGTCTGCTGCGGTGGTTTGATGTAAATTTAGCATTTTCGCCTGTAAATCGCATCGGGTAATCGTCAAGTTTTCAGAAAGTGGAGCAAACGAACGAGAATTCTCTTAATAAGAAAAGTGGGTTGTTGAAGCTCCTGAAGAAGAGCGGTCGACGAGCATCGTCTTTGCTCGTTACTTGATATCAGTTTTGAAAAATATTCTTGGATTCTCAGAACTTGTTACAATTTGTGGAGAATATTGTGTGCTGTTCTCTTAAAACTAAACCAAACTTACTTACTAAGGAAACAATGTAAATGGGTATTTGGAAAGCTATGGTACTTTTTAATTTTACAACTATATATGTTCTAATTTGGATTATAAATGCTATGAACTTGATCAAAATCTTTGCTTTAAAATAATAATTATTGTTTAACGTCTAAACAAGAAAACTATTTCGGAAACTATATTAAAGCAACATTTGTCTTTTACAAAAATCTGTTCAATAGCAAAGAAAAGTAGTATAAAAAAAATAGTGATCTGAAAATGGGTGTTGGTATGTTTAGTTTCTTTGCTCAGAAACAATAAGAACTTCAAATTTATTGCAAAAGTGTATATATATCTTTTCGTAGGTAATAAAAATAATGACATACTATTTTTATTGTTCTATTCTATTTATCCAAAAAAAATAATAAAAATTGCTTATTTCGGTTAACTACCAATATTTCTAATTTGCGAAGTGTTTATGTAAAAGGCACTAATCAATATAAAAATGTTTTGGAAAAGTTTTTATTTATAATAGGTGGCCTACACATTAAATTACGATAACAAGCAATAGATTTATAAATTTGCTGAGCTATTTTTTTGCAAAAAAAAAGATCTATTAGATTTATTCCCCCTTCTTTATTGTTGTTGTTACTAATGGTACTTTACAAGCATGCTGACAGATACTGTCGGCGATTCAAGCCGAAATGTTTACGTCTGTTGTTTTTTAGTAGCGCCAACCAGGACCAACAGTACGACTTAGCTACTTCATGCTTCACGTTCACAACTCCTTTCTACTGGGGGGGGGGGTGCATTCACACAACTCACAGATAAAACATAGAACAGCCATGCTCGAACCGGGGACGTCCAGATCACGGGGAATTGGCGCTATCCCTGTGCCAGGACGTCGGCCCACTTCTTTATTTATATATTTAAAAAATATATATGTAGCTATCTGCCTTTGACGACCAATTGATCCCCGGGAACATTGATTGTGTTTAGTATTTAAATTTCTAGTATTTGACAAAATCGATAAAGTGTGAAAGTAATAAAGGTAAATGACTTAATGACTTTCATTAAGGATCCAAGTCCTATGACATCATTACTATCAAAACGTGTTTTTCAGAACGTGTTGAAATGGTAGCGTAATGTTTTGGAATAAATATAAGATGTGATATTTTCCACATAATTCCACAACACTGATTGCAAATCAGGGAGATTCATATGCAATGAAACAAATAATCGTAAGGCTTCTATAATAATACGAGTTACGTGGCTACCGAAATTTGAAATTTAAATATCTTTGATTTATAAGTTATAAAAAGAGTAGGATACGTAAGCAATTAATAGAAAATTTTAGAACGCATTACTCGTGGCGAACCAGCTACTCGCGAAACGTGGCTAATAAAGATATAAATTTTATTTTATGGTCAAATTATTTTATTCATGTGCAAAGGTATTAATTCATAATTTACTAGAATGTTCTACTGTGTTTTATTTCTATATTCTCAAAACATTATATCTATTTTCGCCTTACATATAATTGTATAAATGCTCGAGATTTTTAATCAAGTACAGAGAATATTCGTTAAACGAATTAGATTTTATATTAAAAATTAATAGATGGAAACATTAAAATTTTGCTGTACTCTGAAATAATTGTTTGCGAACCAAGACTTCGTCGTTTTTTAAAGTCGCATGGAGAAAAAAAAAATTGTTAGGAGTTGCATTTTTCTTTTTCTTAAAGCAAAATGTAGTTTAAAGCCTTGTGAAAATACGATTTAAAAATTTTCTTCAGCGATAAAATTAATTTAATATATTTAATTAAAATTATTTTAATTTATTAAATTTTTTTTTTGATAAATTCGGACTTTAATATCAATGGAAGACGTTAGTGTGCGTGGTAAAATTAGAGGGTGTACATATTTCTATGCATACACCATTCAAAGAGATATGGAAAAGTCTTAATTTATTTTTTGTAAGGACATTATCAGTTCTGCATTTCTTATGTGAAGTTGCTCAGTAATGAAAAAATGAAATTCAGATAGCATAGTGTCAATGTCAACAGCAATGCCGTTTAAAACTACGTGTATTTATTTTAATTTTAATTAGACTAACTTTCCGTTTGAGGCAACACAAGAATTATTTTGGAACAGGTGACGTGATCAGATAGAGAGAAAGTAACTTGGAAGTATAATAATTTAGTCTAAAAGGATAAATGATTGCACACAAAATGTAAACATGGATAAATAGTAAAAAAACAAAATTGATTCCTTCTAGAAAAATTGAAATTTCATTTTAACTCATAAATTTTTTTTTTCCTATTGTATTTATATCTTTGACAAGATCCCATAATTAAAACAAAATTATATAACAAATGAAAAATGAGTATTTAATTACTACTGTAAAATACATTTTAATTAATGTTTTATAAAATTCAATGCTTATGATTTCAAGTTATAATAATTAATTTATTAATGAACTCTACATATGAATATAAATAAATAATTTCGTTTCGAGTTATTTTACTTTTATTGATTGGTTATTCCTATTTTTCAGGAGACTGTGCTCAGATTTCAGTGCAGTTTCAAAATCGCTAAAAATTTTCTTTAAATGCTTAATGTTTAACATCGATAGGAAAATAAATGTATTCTTTAAGAGTAATGAAATATTTCTTTTATTTATTTATTTTTAACAACCGATTTAGAAACGAAAAGAATTTCAAAACATGGTTTATACGTTTTTAAAAAAAATTATTTATATGCATGCAAAATGCAGTATTGTTATTTCTGAAAAAAAATATTAAATCATTTTCAGTATTTCATCTGCAATATCATGGTAATAAGATTTTAATTAATCACATGAACTGAGTCATAACATTCTGAATCAAGACTTTTTTTAACTAATTTATTTCATAAAAATATTTTAATTTATATCATTTCCCAGACGATATTAATTAAATTATTCAAAAAATGAGCACAATTTCGAGCAACATTTTGATCAAATGAAAACTCCAACACCACTTCCTTAATGAAATTTTCAATTCATTCAAATACTTTCGTGGGTGAGTTATCGTTTTCTTAAATATCCTCCCCCTCAGCCAGCATTTAACCCAGATAAATGTGAACGTTCTTTTGCACTTGAAAAGTCTTCGCCCAGTGAATCAAGTGGCAGATTACGTCACGCAAGTGCGCGCGTCCCGAGTGTTATCACTTAGTCCTACTCCGGCTGGTACTAAGTATAGAAATTTGTCTGCGGACGCAGAGGAGAGATCCTTCCCAAAGCTCCATCCCTTGCAGCGGCGGCAGTGAATCGAATTCCTGGAGGAGTTTTTGTGTTATCAAGTGATGAGGATTAACGATGGATTTCTCTTCATTGGAATAGCGTGATCGGCTGATGCAAGCTTTTTGCAAATGACAAAATCACATTCATGATTTTTAAACTTTTGTATTTTAACTTTGCTTCTTTAAAGTAAGCGATGAAGCATTAGGGATTACCGTCATAATTGTGTTTCATAGATTTTATTTTGTACTGACTCTTCAAAGTAGGTGAATTTTAGAAGAATATTTAATACCCCGATTCATTTGGAAGCCAGAATAGAATGCTTTAAATATTTTAATTTGAAATAGTGCTATGTATGTATTTCAACATTAATAAATATATTTAGAAGATAATGGAATCCACTTGAAAGCGAAAACTTGGAATACATTTTCATTTTGTAAAAAGTGTTAGTCTTCACCTTTCTTTTAGTTAAAAAAATAATTCAAAATATCAATTTCCTTTGTTGCAACAGTCGAACAAAATAACCATGGATGAATACGTACCACACGAATGCAGGGGTTACCTGGTCACTTTACAAAGTGCACTACTTGCTGAATGTCGACAGATAACTGAACCTTACGAATTCTCCAAAGCTAACGTCATGGAGGTAGGCTGTGCCTACGGTGCCACGACCTCCCAAATATCTGACTACTGGCCTCACTGCAGAGAAGTATTAGGTGTGGACTCGAATAAAAATGCCATCAACTATGCTTTTACATTCGTGGCAGATGAAAAAATGGACTTCGCATATGCAGACATTGAAGATCAATCCACGTTCGACCTCACCTGGGCGGGTAAATTCGATTGGGTGTTCTCATCCCAGGCTTTGTTCTTCGTGCGGGACCATGCAACGGCCCTGAGGAACCTTATGTGGTGCGTAAAACCTGGAGGTAAATGTTTCATTGCAGTTCCTGCTGCAAAACCATCCGACTTTCACGCTGCAGCAAAAAAAATCATCGGTGCTGACTGTTGGAAACAGAACTTTCAGGTAAGTTTGAATACTACCTTATATTCTCAAATCATGTGAATATACTTTCGATATACAGTTAGGTTTTATACACTCCTGTGTAAAAGGCCTAATGTGGCGAAAGGACTGCTGTATAACCAAGAAAAAAAAAGCCGTATAAGCCGGAGTTCTGTGAATCTATTTTTTTTTCGCCCACCAATACCAGAAGACAAAATTTTTATCCAAAACACACTGTTATAATACGTACTTTCTCACTTATTACTAAATCCTCCATTTATCTCAATGTTCCTGTCGAATCATAGATGTGACTGCCAGTAGAGCGTTGAATTAAAATAGAAGACTCTGTAGTGGTAGTTTATGTAAAGTACTGCAAGTTTCAAGAATTTATTAGACAAAAACTAAATTAAAGTATATAAACTGTTCATATTTTAACATAAATTCGGTAACACCCAACTTAAATCTGTGAAGCATAAACAAAACATTAACGTAAATCGTAGGTTTAACTCTTAAGAAAAGTAACCCAAATTGATTTTATTTTTCACTGATAAATGATTACACAAATATGAAAAGGTAATTCTAAGATAAGAGTCAAAACTTACAGTTTTGAAAAAATCTTTAATAGATAACTTAATAGACTCATTGCCTTCCTCATTTATTTAAGATAAAAGAAAACTAGGCCGGATAATTGCGAACTGGATATTCTGGAATTTATTGTAAATATAATAGTGTCACACAATGATTTCCTATTACAGTATCTAGTGGTTTAGGCATTAATTTCTCACATTGATATCGTTTACAAGTTTCTTGAAAATCAATCATTAAGATTTGTAGTACATATATGCAAAAATATTACATAGTTATGATGAATATGTAGTAATGATTTACTAAGTATTTAAACTAAGGTATTTGTTTTAATTTATCTATTGAATTTAAAAAATTGATCATAAATCAATTTGAATAATCACCCCAAAACTCTGTCATAATTATTGTGGACCTTTGATAAGATCGTACATGCCACGAGTCCTTGGACAGTCATTTTCAGAATCTCATACAGAGATGTTGCATAGTGAAGAAAATCAAACATGCACTTTGAATGCCTTTTTTTGTTATTGTTGTTCTTTGGCCCATTGGAACTAAAATTTGATACAAAATTTCAATTTCGGTTATAAAATGATGATTTTTTAAAAATCTTAAACAGCTACATTATTGAATATTCAAGTTTATCAAGTTTATCGGAAATGTAAAGAGGGTCCACCCTTTGGCGCATTTGATACAAAATTTAGTGTGGAACCACTTTTCAAATGATAAACTGTGGGCAAATTTTATTTGTCTGACTCTATAAGTTTTTTGATTATCGTGTACATGTAGTTATCGTATATGGGCCGAAACAAAACCTGTGAATATATATCATTCAAATATAGAAAAAAACTCTACGAATTTAGAGTAAAATTTATGTACCAAATTACATCTATGTAGCTAAAAACGTTACCGTGTTCATAGACATAATTCCAAAATTTTTTTCCCTTCCTTTTATTTGCTTTGGGAGATTTAAAACCTAGATAAAATTTTGAATGGAATTTTTTATGATTACAATTTTTTCTGCAAAGCTCGCATGTATAAAAGTAAATATCATTTATATATAAAATGCATTTTTCCCCTCTTTCCTTCCCCCCCCCTTTTTGCAATTAATACGATGCGTTTATTTATTGATTATTATTTAATTCTTACAATGCAGATTCTAGTTCTATAGTTATTTTATTTGCTTTCCATCTTAAAACAAAATAAGGGTTATCAGAAAAAAGTCCAATTACTTTAAACCAAGTTCAGATGATCTTATGTAACTGAGGTAAATTTGCATAACGATTGTCAAATGGAAGAGATCTAGCTTCAAGGTCTCAGCAGACCTGTTCAAATCTTAGAATCTTTTTCTTAAAGATACTATCATGAACTATTAAAATTCATTTAAAATAGATCAGTCATCTCTTTTATTCTGTCACTTTCATTTTACCGATATTCTTATGTTGTCATAATTGATCCCCCTTAGTTGAGCATTAAGGCCTACATCCATGAGGCAAGATCACATGATAAAGGAGTTAGAGATCTACTTTTATTGGTCAAAGTGATCTCGGAGCATCTTTGCTTACAATAAAAGATTGAATTAGTTCTATTATATAGGGATAGGATCTGTGTGATTTTCTTGTGAAATTAGTCCACATTTGTATTTCGTTTGTATGTAAGGGAGGGAAAAAATCAAATAATCATCTCAACCTCCACAAATCATGTATTTCTTAATAGATTGCATCCTCTACCAAAAGTAATCAATTTTTGAATAATGATTATTAAAATGACACTTTATAAATTTCTTAAATTTAAGACTTTTGCTATGGCAATATTTTTGCAGCAGATTTTTTTTTAACTTAAAAGGAGTTTTTCCATTATCTTCAATATAAGAAAGCTACGAGAAAGACAGTCTTTATATATTCCTGCCATGATGAAGGAACATTTTTCCTAATGTTTTCAAACTTTATAATAAGACTCATAGGATTATTAGATCTCTAGGATATTGGATCTTATTAAACCACACATGACACTGTGACAACTGAGAGAATGATTTATTTCAAAATTTAAGTTTATTCAAGTAGATTTCATTTGAAAAAAGAAAACTTTAGGCATGATTAAAATATATAATTTTGGGAAAATGTTTCAACGGTTTTCTGTTTTTCATCATTTTGATGATAAATATTTGATTATTTCAAACTTAAATATAAAAAAATTGTGATTATACAAAGAATGTGTTGACAGTTAATCATCTTATTAACTTTTTTTCTTCTTATATTTGAAAGAAGAAATTTATTGGCTGTAAGTCCAAGGTCAGCATATCTATTTCGTATTTTAAAAAAATTGGTAAACATTGCATTTTGATTGGTTGATATCGAGTCACTTGGCCTATGGTCTTTGAGTTCTTTTTTGCGATTAACAGTTTAACGTATGAGGGGTTGAAAAACGTTATCAAACAGGGAATAATATCAAATAGAAAATTAAAAATATTCAAAGAGTTAGTTTGTTTCAAGTAACTTAATGCTCATTTGAAATTATAATGAACTCAGTAATAGTACTTTTCATAATTTTTATAAAAAAATTCTTATAATTGCAAGTTTTAGGAAGAAAGAGAATCTTTAATTAGCTTTCTGATTCGTTTATTATTAATAAATGTGACTTAAATTTCCAAAAATCAGACTTAAAAAGTTATCAAAAATATTTTACAGTCAGAACTTCTCATTGAAACTCATTACAAAGTGATCTTTAATGTTTTTTTATATTTCTGGATGGATTTTTACTTTTTTGTTTTTTTTAATTTATGAATCCGTAGTTTTTAAAGAGAGTCCGACTGTAAAGCAACTTACAGGTTGAAGTAAGAGGGCTATCTTCATTCTCCTTAATGTGCAAGTTTAGAGTGGTGATTTTCTGATTGTAAGTTTAGAGAAATGGATATCTGTATCATCCTCAGCATTTGGCCATGATCCAAAACGATGTGGTCTGTCCTAAAATAGCCCTCACGTTTATTTTTTTTAAGCACCAATCTAACAAAACTAAACTTTTCTCGGAATTTTTAACTATGGGAAGTCTTCTCATGTAGTTGCTCTCGTGCATCTACATATTATGCCTCGAATTGTTTTTACAGTAGGTTGATGAAGATCATTCAACCTGAAATTTTAAATTTCTTGTCTGCCAATTGAATACAATCTTTAATAATGGTTTATAGTTTTGATACCTAACCGCGTACCAAATTTCCTTCAAATAGTTTGCTATGTTTTTAAACTATTGCGTACCGCTACCTTCATTTATAGACCTGCTGGCATCAGACTTTTGACAAATCTATCCCAAAATATGATAAACAATTCTAGAAAAAAAAAAGATTATGAAAA
>JAPMOQ010003616.1:0-12682 GCA_026543055.1 Argiope trifasciata
TTTTTTATTGAAGAATAATGCCTTTTTTGTTTTTGATAGTTTCAAAATAATTTCACGTTAAAACTTCGTGAAATATATCAGAGCAAGCGCAATTTAAATGTCCTTATTTAAAATTTATTTTTGAAGATATAGACTGGTTTAGTCATTTTAAAATGTTTTAGAAACTTATTAAAACTATCGACATTTTTGTGATTTTTTCCCTATCTCTTTTCACTATTTTGTGTGCACATTTAATGAAACTGTTATCTTCAAAGGTAGCTGGAACAAACATACGATTATTTTAAAATATTATACAGGAGTATTTTATTCTTCATAAATTGCGATATATTTATAATGTTCTTTAAAATAATACAATGTACAAAAATTAATTTTCGTCTATTCTAAAAAAAAAAAAAGAACCACTATTTATTTGTTACTATTTCTGCCAGTTTTATCAAATAGTGTAATTGACAAGAGTTTCAGTTATGCTTACATCTTTTTATAAAATTGACTGTGGAAAAAGAATTGCTGATTTAAATAACTGAAATTAAACTTGTGAAACATATATTGCATTAATGTAACTTTGCAACATTTCATTTTCTTTCTCTAACTAATGATCGCTAGGAGTAAAAATAATCACCGAAAACTTTTTTTTTTACAATAATTCATGCCGATGGATTATTGTAAAAAAAGGAATAAACATCATGCTTTGGTAAAATAATACATGACGATGCTTTTAATAAAGAAATAAGCATCTAGGACCCTTTACAAATACAGAAATGAACTAAGAAATTTTATGTCTTAGAGTTACATTTGAAATTACGTTTGAAAGTTTTAATTGCTTGAAAGAAATGTTTTTATTTTTATTGATTATCTCCGAAGGCATAATAAAAGAATCAAATTATATAAGTAAATGGATTTAATGAAGAGATAATGATATTCGTATTTCAGTGTTATTGGGATGTATAAATTTTACAAATAATTGCCAGCGTATTTTGAAAACTCCAGAAAACCAGCATTCTAGAAAAAATTACAGTAAAGAATTACATTAGAAATAATTACAGTGTAAGCAATTACTTTATGCTTATTATGCTTATGATAGAAATATGCTCTGTTGTATCTAGAATCATTGGCATTAGCCTTAAATCGGTTTTGAAATACACAAAAATATTTTTTCTTCATCATAGGGCAAAATAGGAGAAGGAAAGAATTTCTCAAAATGAAAATGAAGTAAAAAAAATGCGTTTTCTTTTTCTTTCGAAATTGGAAAATTATATAGAGCAGACGATCATTGATGACACACTTAATGGGCTAAAGTTTTAATCTATACTTATAATAAAGCTCAAAGTGTTTGTGTGTGTTGGCGCTCAACAGGCCAAACCGTTAGACCTACAGCTACCAAACTTGGTACATGCATACCTTGGAAGTCCGAAATGTGCATCTCGGAGCCCCTTTTTTCGAGTTTTTACTTAGAATTTGAACTAAAAATTAGCGAAATTTAGAGGTTATTCCGCTATATCTTCTGATAATATTATTGCACAAAGATGATTTTAACATTAACGTAAAGATTAAAAAATTAGTTTTCTAATGATACCAGTATATATAATTTAAGCTTCTATTTTTAACGAATTTTTAAAGAAATATTTTAACCATATTTTTCAACAATATAATTTGGACAAAACAATGACATTTTATAGCAAACGATAAACGAGCAAAGGGAAAAAGTAGCTTTTATTAAACTGTTGCCATAGTAATGACAGAAGTTCAAATTAAAAAAATAAATTAACTATAACTGCAAATTAAATCGAAAAAAATGTAACTCTCACCACGTGATTGGATTAATAAATATTAAATATCATGTTTCCTAAAAAAATTAATGCGATGCAAAGGTTTCTATGATTGTTTGCAATATTTATATCATTAATTCAATAAATCCACTTTTTGTTTGAGGTAAACATGATTGAATTGATACTGGATACGCTACGCATTCGAATTCGAAACAAATGGCTAATTTCTAAATCATTTGTAAAATGCACACATAGTACTGATAACTTGGTCTAAGTAATTACAATAAAAAAATAATAATTACACTTTATGTAACTTGAGTCAAAAAATGCATTGATGAGTAACTGTTATATATTTTCATACTTTGCTCTGAGACTCTCATATTTAACATAATATTTTCACTAATATTTTAAGCAAAAGTTGTTACATCAATCAATCTTCTAAATCAATCATTAATGTTGGCTGATTTATATAAAAAGGCTGATTTATATATAAAGTATTATTATTAAAACTTTTTTAAATCTTTTCGTCCACCAATTTCATGCCAATCAATGTTCGGAATCACTCCAAGGCTGATAATCAAATTAATATGTGTTTGCGTATGTGAATGAATGTGTGTGTGTGTGTGTGTGTTACTGTTCTACACACCAAGCCATATGACCTAAACGTACCGCACTTGATATATTCATATTTACTTTAGAGGATGAAAATATTCCGAAGGCGGAATTTTTTAGGGGAACTTTAATTAATTAAAATTACGCTAATATTTTTAATTTTTCTGCGATAATTTCTGCAAATATTACAGTGTAAAATTGTTTTTTAAATCGTCTTAAAAATGACTTTTTACATGGTTACCATTGTTTTAATTTATAAATTCAAATTCTATTTTTAGTGATTATTTTTAAGAAATATTGTAATCATATTTTCTAACAATTAATTTCCCACACAATGAAAGTAGAATTTAACCTGCAAGATCACGTTAAGAATGTACCAGTGATTGCCGTCACTTTGACAAAAACTCAAACTGAATCATTAAATTAACTCTTATTGCAAATTAAACCGAGGATAGTGGGATGTACAGCAAGTGTTTAAAAAAGAAGCACAATATTATGGAACAAATATAAAATGTGATATTTACACAATTCCATCACAGCTTATTACGAATTAGAGATATATAAAGCAATGAATATAGTGATGTTTATGAATTAAACAATTCCAATTTAACTCAAACATACTATTTAATAATACTAAAGTTATTTACAGTTAGGTAAACATCAAACATATTTTTATATTAACTTGGAACTAAAAATTGACTAATTAACTGAAACTTTTACAACAGTCGCTACGAGCATTTTATGTGCGATGCATCATTCCCAACGCGGATCTTCGAATCTGGTGAATCACTCAGTTTCTTGCGCCGTGCTTCGAATCTGCCGAATCACTCAGTTTCTTCCGCCGTGTGATTTTTCTCCTGTATCCATCCGCTTCGCGGCGGGACTACTACAGTAGCCCCCCACCAGCGATAGCGAGATTTCTTTCCAGTAGTTACAGGTACCGCCTGAAATGTACACGTCGACCTGAGCGTGTAACTATGGCAGTTGGAATAACACTTGGAGAAGTAGATGTTTCCTCTTTCGATGCCTCCGTCTCTTGTTCGACAAGTGAAGTAGGGTGATCCTCATCTTTTGCAATGTAGGCAGGTTTAACCCGGTCTATATTAACCGTAATTTCCCTTCCACGAATGAGCAGTTTGAAGACTTTATCTCCTCTTTCCATAACCTGGAATGGGCCCTCATAAAGCGGTTGTAGACCCTTTTTTAATGTATCTGTCCTCAGAAACACATGAGAGCAGTTTGAAAGATCTTTATTGACAAATACTGTTCGATGCTCTTGCCGTCGGGGGTTTGATGGTAGCAACTTTTGCATGGTGTCCTTCAGCCTTCCAACGAAAGTGGCTGGATCCGCTGTTCCGAGTGATGGACTTAGAAACTCTCCAGGTAGCCGTATAGTCGTTCCATATACTATCTCCGCTACAGTTGCCTTCAGGTCTTCCTTCCACGCTGCTCTGAAACCGAGAAGGATGGTAGGGAGAGTAGAAGTCCAGTGAATGGTGGCATGAGCTCTGATAGCCGCCTTTAGCTGCCTGTGGAACCTTTCAACTTGACCATTGCCAGATGGGTGGTAAGGACTTGTGCGATGTCGAGCAGTACCTAGGAATTTTGCCAGGGCATCAAAAAGTGAAGATTCAAATTGTGTGCCTTGGTCCGTTGTAATCCGAAGAGGAGGTCCGAATCTTGCAATCCATCCGGCGTAGAAGATTGAGGCCACTGACTTCGCTGTGATGTCCACCATAGGATAAGCCTCTGGCCACTTTGAAAAACGATCGACGCATGTGAGGCAGTATCGAAAACCTTCGGAAGGAGGTAGCGGACCAACTATATCCATGTGTACATGTTCGAACCTGGCGCTGGGTTGAATAAAAGCTCCAAGTCTGCTTTTGGTATGACGTACAACCTTTGAACGTTGACAAGCCAGGCATTGCTGAACCCATGCTCTTACGTCTGACTTCATTCCTGGCCAGACATATCTCTCTCCCACTAGCTTGCCCGTAGCTCTAATCCCAGGATGTGAGATAGAATGCAGACTGTGGAATACCTTTTTTCTATCCGCTTCCGGTACGAATGGTCGAATGCGGTCGTTGGTCGTGTCACAAAACAGCTCAACGACAGGATCGCCTATTGCAAAAGGTTGAAGTACTAGAGAAGATTTATCAGGGTGCAACAATAATTCTGACAGTTCTTTATCACTTTTTTGGTTTTTGGCCATTTCCTGGAAATCAATGTTTGACGGTGTTTCTATCGTTGCAATGTCTATCCTGGAGAGGGCGTCTGCAACCACGTTGTCAATTCCTTTCACATGCTGAATATCGGTGGAAAATTGTCTGATATAATCCAAGTGGCGTAGCTGCCTTGGCGAGCATTTATCCTCCTTCTGTCTGAAAGCAAATGTGAGAGGTTTGTGGTCAGTAAAGATGGTAAATGGCCGACCCTCCACCATATGTCTGAAATATTTCACAGCCATGTATGCAGCCAAGAGCTCCCTGTCATAAGCACTGTAATTACGTTGGGATGGTGAGAGTTTCTTAGAATAAAATCCAAGTGGTTGCCACTCCTTGTCGATTTGTTGATGCAAGGCGGCGCCCATAGCTGTATCTGAGGCGTCCACAACAATTGCCAATGGTGCATTTAACACCGGGTGACAAAGAGTTGCTGCCTCCGCTAAATCCTGTTTACACTTCCTAAAGGCAGTTTCAGCTTCAACGGTCCAGTTTACTGTCGATTTGTCGTTCTTTTTGGAACCCTTAAGGTAATCATTAAGAACTGCTTGAGTTTGCGCAGCTCGAGGTATAAATCTTCGATAGAAGTTGATAATGGCCAGGAAACGACGTAACTCTTTTACCGTAACGGGTTGTGGAAAATTCGTAATTGCCTTTATCTTTTCAGGAATGGGGGTAATTCCTTTAGAAGTCACAAAATGTCCCAGAAATTGCACTGAAGCTTTTCCTAAAACACATTTATTCACGTTTAGGGTAACTCCATATTCCGAAAATCTCTGGAAGATCTGTTTCAAATGAGCTAAGTGTTCCTCTTCATCTCTTGACGCAACCAGAACATCGTCAAAGTAAGGCACACAAAAGTTAAATTCACCCAAGACTTTGTGGATGAATCGCTGGAATGTTGCTGCAGCATTAGACAATCCGAATGGCATGAATAAGAACTCGAAAAGGCCAAATGGAGTTGTTACTGCAGTTTTAGGAACATCTTCTTTACGAACAGGAATATGATAATAAGCTCTAGCGAGATCCAAGGTAGAGAAAATGGTTTTCCCTTCTAAAACTTGAAAACAGTCTTGAATATGGGGTACAGGGTATCTGTCTGGAACGGTGACACTATTCAGTCGACGAAAATCCCCACATGGTCGCCAATCTCCATTTTTCTTTGGAACCATATGTAGCGGGCTTGACCAACAGCTTTTGGACGGTTGACAAACTCCAGAAGCTACAAGAAATTCAAATTCCTGCTTCGCAGCTTTCAGTTTATCTGGTGGCAATCGTCTGGGTTTCGAGAAAACAGGTGGTCCCTTTGTTTGTATCCAATGTTCCACTTCGTGAACAATTTTATCTGGGGTAAAATTTGCTTTAATAAGCGTAGGAAATTCTGCTAGCAATTTGTGGAATTTAGAGTCCTCAATGATTGCTTTAACAGCAGTGCAATTTCCAGCAGATAAAGTTCCTTTTGTCCGCAAGGTGGTTAATGGATCTATCAAAACACCGTTTTTAATGTCCACTACAAGTCCAAAATGGCGTAAGAAATCGGCTCCGATAATTGGTTGTGACACCGCAGCAATTATGAAAGGCCAGTTGAAATCCCTTCTTAGTCCAAGATCAACTTTCAGCAGGCGTTGTCCGAAGGTTGGAATCACTGTCCCGTTTGCAGCAAACAGTTGCATTCGCGCAGCTTGGCTGCTTGGCTTATAGACAGTGTGAGGAACCACGGAGACATCCGCTCCAGTATCGATAAGATATCGTGAAGAAGATGTTTTATCTGCCAAATACAGACGGTGAATCGTCGCCTCGCCGTCACCCTTTTGATTAGATGACGGCTCTAGCAGTTTTCCGCATGGAAGGAACAGGGGGGTCGGCACTTCGTAGCTCTTTGTTGAAATCTTCTGTGGTACCAGCAGTGCGCTGAATTCTCCGTTTGTCTATTTCGGCTTGAAGAACGTTGTTTACTGCGGTTTCTTGAATAGCCACGTGGACGGGATTCTAGACGAGAGAGGCGGGTAGTTATTTCACTTAACATCGTCCGCAAATCTAGCTCATCTGCGGAAACCGCTACTGCGTTTACTGAGGATGCACTAGTTGTTGCCATAATGCCATCTGCCATCTCGGCAAGCTTATCCAAATTGTCATTAGAAATTGCCAAAATTTGTTGCACGTTTGTCGGTAGTCTTTGCAAAAATAAAGATTTTAGCAAATCATCATTCATTTTCGTACCAGCCTTGCTCCTAATTTCCAATAGAAGTCGTGATGGGCGTCGGTCCCCGAGTTGCATTCCCGATATTAAGTCTCTTAGACGCTGTGACTCAGAATCCGCATATTGATCAAACAGTCGTTTTTTAATCGCGGTGAAAGGATCCTCTGTCGGTGTATTAAGTATGATGTCACCGACCACAGCCAACTCCTCAGGTTGTAAGGCGGAGACCACGTGGTGAAATTTTGTCAATTCGGTAGTGACTCCAGCAAGCGTGAATTGACTTTCCATCTGTTTAAACCATATCTCAGGGTTTGCCCTCCAAAATGGGGGTGGCTTTACAGCGACACGTGCAATTTCTTGACTTCCGTTTTGCATGTCGTAGTTTAATCAAAATCCAAAACCGAGAAACCAAAAATAATATGGTATTTCACAGGAATAAACGATGATAAAAACAGAGGAGCACTCAAAAGTTCTTGAAAAAGCACAATACCATGGATGCAGTTCGGTAAAAAGTTTTAACGAGCAGAAGATTAACTTGCCAAAAATGTCCAAGGTCACCATTTATAGTGATGTTTATGAATTAAACAATTCCAATTTAACTCAAACAAATTATTTAATAATACTAAAGTTATTTACAGTTAGGTAAACATCAAACATATTTTTATATTAACTTAGAACTAAAAATTGACTAATTAACTGAAACTTTTACAACAGTCGCTACGAGCATTTTATGTGCGATGCATCATTCCCAACGCGGATCTTCGAATCTGCCGAATCACTCAGTTTCTTCCGCCGTGTGATTTTTCTCCTGTATCCATCCGCTTCGCGGCGGGACCACTACAATGAACAAATAATCGTGAGGTTTCTATAATAATATGAGTTATGTGCCTTTCAAAGTTTAAACATATTTGGCTGAGAAGTTATAAAGATAGGAAGACACATAACTATTTAATTGAACAGTTTAGAAAGCATTACTCATGGTGGACCAGCTGGTCACCAAAGGCGGCTATTATGAAATAAAAATTGACATAAATGGTCAAATGATTGGAATAGGTAGAATACCTAAAGGTTTTGGAAGTAATTCCAACATAAAACGAATTAAATGAATATAGTGAGAAGAAATATCTGTACATATTTCATATTTTTTAATTAGTCGGTGATAAGGCATAGGCGATCATCGAGGATATATGTATGGTCATTTGCTCTCGCATAAAACAAAAATTAATACACAGTTGACAATATTATTTATATAATAGACTTAATATTTATATAATTGATAATTGACTTAAAAATAAAAAAGTGTTTTTCAAATTTCAGTTCAATATAGCATACTAGATAAGGCTTAATCCCTTTTTTCAACCCTTTAAAGCCCTTTATTAACCTTTTTTTAACTTCTCATTTCATTAGCTTGGGTTAAAAAGGTAGAGCTTTCACAAGAAATTATTCCAGTCAAAAAATTTGACAAACTTTTAATTTCTTTCTTTATCGTAATTTTCCTTAATTAATTGTAATTAATTTAAATGTAATCTTATCTTCAGATATTAGATTAAACCTCCTGATGGGAAATCTACATGCTTAAATCTGTATGTAAAAATCGTGTATGATACACCAAAATGGAAGCATCGAGATAAATCAAAAGTATCATGCAATTTTATCCAAATGTAGTTTTTTATTAATTTTAAAATATATATAATCAGACAAAGATTTAATTATTTATGAGTGTCTATTCTTGATTATTTGAATAGTCATTTAAAATCACGCACACACAAAATAGATTTATGAAATGTACGTTGGTTTGACATTCTTATTGTAATTATGTCGAATTTTTGCGATAATCTAAAAGGACAGGAAGAGGCACAAAATTCATACTTGATTGCAAAATCTAATCAAAATGTACTTAGAAATAATTGCTTTTAATAATAATGATGATGATGATAATAATTGTTTTCTTGTTTGGGTCTGACAACTTTTAAGGTTGATCCTGAACCAATGTGTGTAGTTTATGATATTTTCTTCAATAAGTAACGGCCCCATCAGCAACAATATCTCAATAAAGTAACGTAAAGTCATTTATTTGGTACGAGTAAATAACAGGCTGTAATTTCAAGACATAACTATGAATGCTGCACTTCTAGATATTCAATTGCATTTTTATTAAGGAATTTAACTGCAAGTTTTTACATTAGAACGTCCTTAAAAACGTGTAATTAAGATACGCTATACTTTGCACAAGATTAATGAAAAGCTCTCTCATTTATCCAATCATATTTTAACCTCTATCGAAGAGTGCTATTAGCATATCTACAAAAAGAAAGAAAAATAACTGCTTCAGAGAACTGTAAAATAAGCACAGAATTCTTGTACTAAATATTGATTTCTTAGAAATGTTTTATAGATCCACAATTTTATCCAAGAAAAATATTCTAAAAATATCTAAGAAATATAAAAATCATTCTAAAAGTCTTCTTTGATAAACTATTGAAAAAAATATCTGGAGATGGATTTCGAGGTTAAGACTTTTAGAATATGATCCATTTCTAAATATTCGTAATAAAATTAATCAAACGCTGAATTAATTTTATTTTGCAATTTGCTTTCATCTAAATCAAGGTATATTATGATTAAATATTAATAATTTTCTGAGTAGAAATAATTCTTAATTTTTTTTTATGAATTTGAATGAAATTCTTTTATTCAGTTTATTCAATTATTCTATTCAAAAATTTAAAAAGGGGTCACATCATTAAAAAGAATGACGCAGAATTCCATGTTTTTACACAATATAAATCTGATATGAGAAACAATATAATAATTTATTTTATTATATTCGTAGAAATTTAGACTTCTTTAAAACTTAAAACTCAGTTGCATCTGCTTACTTTATGAAAAATAATTAGCGGTAGAGATTAGCGTAAAAAGTATAAATTTGCATTGTAAAAATAGTTTAACTCGGAATGAGAAATATATTTCATACATTAACCATATATCGAAAGCAATTTTTCAAATATATCCTTTTCTAGTTCTTAGTGCTTCTATGCCATGTTTAATCACAAGCAAGCTAAAACTGCATTAAGAAAAAAAAATAATTCAAAGTTCCATTGAAACAATATTTTGATCAAATAAGCTATATCAAAGAAATCCTACGGAAACTAAACGCAATTTAAACTTAAGTCCGCATAGAGCTATTATGGGACATACTATTGGGGAACTGTTTCTGTTCCTCTTTTCTTGAATGGGCCCTTTCCTTTCTCACCATTCGTTTTTTCCTAACGCCTATTCATTACAATGACCTATGCCTAAAGGAATCTCTGGACCCTCAGATCCTGCGACATTCTTAAATGGTCGTAAAGAATTCATTGTGTTGACTCCCCTCCAAGTCATAAAGAGGGCAACACTTGAGGGGGTGAGCACGGCGTTAAAATGCGGGTAAAACTGTCTTGGAACAGTATACCCCCTTCGTCATTTTCCGTGTAAAGCGAATGGCCGTTCTTCCTTACCCTACGTCGAAATACGTGCAGCGCCCTTTTAAGACATCTTGGTGCAACGTCGATATACGTACCCTTAGAGGGTTAATGAGACAGGGAAATCAAGTCCAATATGCTCACTATATCACTCTTTAAGATAGCAGATTGAGACTGGAAGGAAAATACATTTGAAAAAAAAATACATTTGAATTTCTTGATAAATATTTCAGGAGAAATATTTGCTAGACTTTGTTATTTATTAAATGCATTTTTATTTGGAAATATAAAATTTTGAAAATAAGATTAATGATATATCTTATATGAGAAATGTTTTTAAATAATGTATAAAATGCTATCTAAGTGTAGTTTAAGCATAAAATTCTGAAAAAGATTTAAGTATACATTTTAAAAATTGTATAACTCAGAAATTAAAATTTATTAGTAACATTCAGATACATTTTCAAATTTTATAAGGTTTTTTTTCTGATACAAAACTCGAAAATTACATCATTGTTTTATAATATTTAATTCATTGTTCTTAATTCATAATTATATAAATATTTATAATACTTTAATAACAATAATATTTTTAATATTTTTGGATTATTTATAATCGGTATTGTTTAATCGAATTATACGTTTCACAAGGACACAGTAATCTCAAAAATATCTTTAAGAAAATTAAGGATAAAAAAATCGTTTTCAGCAATGATCTAGTTATGTTTAAACGCTATTCAAAAATAAAAGCAAAAATTAAACTGCTTTTACTTATTATTAAAAAGAAGAATTATGTGACTAGAAATAAATAAATAAAAATGTTGCAGCGAAGACAAAATAACTGAAATTACTTATAGCAGAAATTGTCGAGTTTCGAGAATTTTTTGATGAAATATTATAAATAATAGTTCGTTTCCTGTTCTTGAAGTTTAGCAGAATGTCTTCAATTCAGCTTATTAAGTAGGCTTAGAGTGGAGAAAGATATTCCACTCTAAGCGTAATGAAATGCCTTTAATTTTTAAAAGAAAATTTCTCGCAATAAATAATTGAAGGTGGATAAACTGTTGCATTTAATAAAAAATTAATTTAAAACAGAGAAAATTACTGAATAGATTTAATAACTGCTTGATTGATTAACATAGTTTTTTTCATTAATACTAATTGTCCACATTCTTTAATTAACTTTTAGATGCAAACGATTATTTGCTTTCATTTATTTTTTTTTTCAGTCAAAAAAGTCTTTCTTTCAAATTTTTAAATATATAAAATTAAAATAATAATATAACTTATTATTTTGTTTTTTTGTTATAATGGACATTAAAATTAATATTACTTTTAGAGATAATATAAGAGATATTGTTTTATTTTTATTGACCTAATTGCTTATGAATCTTGAGCAATTTTGATTCACACAGTTAGAAATGAAAATTTCCTACTCCTACTTTATAATCTGCAATAAACGAGTTTTCTCTAGAAATATCTTTAATGCAAGAAGTTCATAAATTCCACAAAATTTAACTTTGTTACCTCATGAAATTTTAATCCCTATTCATTATCATGAAACACAGAGTGGATTTATTGCCAAGTGTGAACATAGGCATAATACATTGTTTGTATGCATTATTCAGTAATTTAATTTCCCTTATTCAAGACTAGACGCTTTGGAGATGTGTAGGTTTAGAAGAATATAGTCACTGCTTAGTTCTCAAATCTTTTATGTAGTACAGAAGAATATTCTCACTGCTTGGTTCTCAAATCTTTTATGTATTACTAAGTGTTCGAGATTCCATCAAAACCCATGCAAACCAATTAGTCGTACTGCAGTAAGTGATCCATTTAGATGTTTTGGACTTCTGCATTTTCTTCAAATTTTCCCATGAAAAAGATGGAGGAACTGTCAAATGAATTCAATCAATCGTATGAATTTAAAATATTTTTTTATTATTAAAATAACTTTGCAGTTAAGCTTTAGGGAAAACTTTGCCATCCTTTTAAGTTTCCATGATAGACTTGTAGAAGCTGCATTATAAGGATAGAAACTGGGACGCTATGGTTTGTAGCCGAGTCACAAGACATGTGGCAAAAGCAGTTACTCGTGTCTGGAAGTTATTATCTGGCTTATAAGGTTTCACCACAATTTTTTTAAAAATAAATAAATGAAATCATAGGGAACAATTGTTTAAACCAAATAATTGCTTTATGAGAATGTTAATATTAGTCTTATCAAGATGATACTTCATTTCCTACATAAATATAAAGTGAAGAAATGTCCGCAGAATATTTATATTTATGTATACATTTTTGAAATGAATTACATGTATATATTTATTATTGGGTTGTTCGGAAAGTCATTTCGTATTTTTTTGTCAAAATGAAAAGAAATTTTCGTTTAATGAATAAATTATTTATTAAATTATAAAA
>JAPMOQ010003628.1:0-13329 GCA_026543055.1 Argiope trifasciata
CTCATCAAAATGTTCCAAAACGTCACTAATCATTGCTCAGAAATACACAGAACGCACAACGATCGGTTGCAAGAAAATAAATGAATTTTAGTAGAAAGCAACAATGTATATTGATTTTTCTCAGATAACATTGTTTGTAAAATATAAATTTGTTGAGTTTTAAACAATGACTCTTTTTTTTAAACAATTACAAAAGTCACTTTTGATATAGTTTTGTGCTGTAACAGTTGAAGTTCGGCAATTAAACAATTTACTAACAATAAGTCAATTGATTTGATGTAAGGTAAAAATAGGGGTGTTAATATCTTAATGAATATGATACAAATATAAATATTTATAGCGAATTTGATTTACAATTAGTATTTGCATGGGCAATTTAAATCAGTCCTACTGATTGAAAATATTCAAAAATTAAGAAACTATATTTTCCATTTTGCATTACATGTGAAGAAAACTCATAGCGAGCGTTCTCTGTGAAGGTGCCGGGTGCAAAAATTCATTTGGGGCTCTCCTTTTCATTGAAGTAAAATAAAATACAAATCTGAACATATATTATTAATGCATGTTTATTTAATCCGTGGTTTTGTTTTTGCTAATACATCAGAGAAAATCTTTTTTTTTTTGCAATATATTTTTCGATGCTTAATACAGTATGTATATTTAAGCGTTTTGAACACAGGTTTGACAGAAGGTAATTCTTTATTAATTTAAATTTACTGAAAGAGCCCTCAGCACTAGCGATAGTGACTGGCAACGTAAAGAAAATTTTTAACACAGTTAACGCATTCAGAAATAACTCATGATAATTAATATATATTATGTATTACAATCTGCCTTGTGAATTATTAAAATTTCTCTAATTCAAAATCAATTCCCATGGCAAACAAATTCCTTGGATTAAGTTTTCATCTACATCTTTGTTATAAAACTCTGCAAAATTTTTAGAACATTTCTCTAATTCATGTTTTCCTGCAATTTTTTACAATAGTGATTAATTGGAAATGAAAATTATTTGGTTTATTTTTAAAAGTACCATCTATTTGTACAGTAATAATATTAATTACAGTGTCAAAAAGTGGCACCAAAATTTCTCTATCGGGTTTTTTATAACTTTGGCTTATGCTAATTCGGAATATAATCTCTTCCTTTTTTGAATTTGTTTTACTGGAAAATCTCATGAAATTTTCAAATTATGTGCCAGCACTTTTGCTTCGACTAAAAACATGTTAATTCTTTTTTAAATTTTGGATTTCAGTTTTTTTTAATTGACTTAATTGAAAGCCGAATCAATAACAATTGTTTTTGCTTGAAAAAGTTTTTATTAATAGTGTTAAATTTGGATAATATAGCAATTAATAAACTTTTAGTTTCGGATACCGCTGTTATCGTTTCTTACATAAATAAATTTTTCTGGGGTATCACAAATTTGTTCAATCTGTGTTATATGCAGCTTTTACCGAATTTTTTTTTTTCGCTTTTCAACGTGTGTCCAATAAGGGTTTAAATATGAGGAACTTTTTTTCAAATAGATACTTCAGTTTCTTCAAAAACAGATTCTTTGAATTAGGAAAGCAATAAAAAATTTGTCAGAAGAATTAAACCAAAAATTTTGGTTAAAAATTAGTAAAATTAATTTTGAAGGTTACTTAGTTGCTACAAACATTTTCTTGTTATCCCTCCAAATAACATTAATTTCGGTTTATAATATGTTTCGCCTTGATTTCTTTTAGGAATATGGCAAATACGAAATTCTTTAATTTGAAACATTCAATTCATGTACTTACACATTTTGGCATTAATAACTTTAAAAATGTATCTAATTGCTAACTCTGATATTTTCAAGCATACATTCTAAAGACAAATTGTGTTGAAGTGGTGAAAAGTGTTTTCTTGCAAAAGTAACATTTGATATAAAAATTAAACTCTATTAAAACTGACAAATAGCTTTTTATTCAAAACATGCAAAAATATAATAAGATAGAATTTTAAAAAATACTATATTTTAAACAATCGCGTTTTATTATTTGTACAAAAGATTTTTGGTTTATATCTGCAAATATTTAGATAACTGAAGTTAAAATACCCTTACATATAAAATAAATAACGAAAACTACTGTGGATGAAATGCAATTAATCTCACTAAAAATTTATTTCATCAGTTTAAAATTAAAAAAAAAATAATAAAAAATTTATTTTATTTCCTTTGAAAATTGTCTTTCAATTTTGACTTAAAAACTGAAAGATCTTATTATTAATAAATGTAAGAACACCCTTAAGTGATGTTTTCAAACATTTATATTGATTCGAAAAGCTTAAATATGCAGCTTTGAAAAGTTTGTCAAAGTATGATCGAGGAGTATGCTCATGTATGAAAGAGTAACGACATTAATTATGTGATGTCATTATTAAAATGTAAATTTTTCACCTCTCAGTGTTAAAGATATCTTAAATTACGTTTCTAAAAAATAAAGTGTAGGAAACACAAATTTTGAAAATTGTATGCGTTAGAAAAAAAATATTTATTTGCATTAAATATTATTTATATTTGCAGAAAAAATGAAAACGTGTAGCATGATTTTAGCACATTTATATTTCTAAATTCTTTTCTCCGTTTTTATATATTTTTTTAATTAAAAGACAATTTTTAGCATAGTATCTTTTGAAAAAACGTCGAAATAAATATAGATATGTGATAGTCAATCTAATTATACAAAAATGTTAGTTTAAAAATTTAAGACCTCTAATTGAAAATATTTTTCCCTTTTCAAGATGTGAATTTGTATCACCGTTTAATTTGAAACTACATATTGCTAATACGAAAAAAATGTTTGTGAGTGAAGAGGAGTAGAGGGGAGGGATGCGGTCATCAGTAAGTTAAGATAAAATAGCCAGATAGATTACAAACCAGTTTCCCCATTGGTCTCCCAAAACCAGTCAAACCCGTCTCCCCCACAAACAAGTCCCTAATTGGAACCCTTGGCAAAGGGAGTGAAAATGCTGGGTTGTTTTTTCGGACATTCTGTCTTGTGAAACTGATATTTTTTAAGTAATCTTTTGACGAATAGAGATAAACTTTTGAGGAGGCATATTCAGGTTGATTCGCCACTCGGAGGGTTAAATAGTCTCAACTCGATAGAGGAAGTGTCTTAAGGATCCATTTTTGTGGCCATACCCACTCGACCACATGTACATTATACTCAATTCGCAATTAACACCAATTGGATTGCACCTGGCATTCTAAATGGCAATAGCTGCTAATGATTGATCATTTCTTTATGACTTGAGGATTCTCTTCATAACGGGGAAAATTTTAGCATCTGAATACTTTGATGCTCTTTTCACTTTAAAATATGTTGAGTCTATTTGAAATGGCGGTACACGCATCTGTGTCCCCTCACCTGAATACAACAAGTGATCCGACTCAATGACTCTACTAGTGAAAAGAAATTCACGTTTGACTGCCCGTATTCATTAAACTATGCTTTTTAAAACGAGTAATGTTACACCTGGTAGTAATTACCAAGTGAGAGAAAATGGGGAACCATTACAGTAGCAACAGACTAGTGGCAGACTACAGCTTGAGTAATCCCATTTCTGTTTTTCATGTGTAATGGTGTAATACTGTTCGTTTAAGGCTGTGATATAATATAGAAAACTAAACAATCATTTAGACTTCTTACTTACTATTGTTCAGATATAAAATCAAACACATACATATTATTATACAGGTGATTCAAAAGTCCGTTAGCATTTAAAAGTTTAATGAATCTCTGAATAATGTAAGTAGAGAAATAAAATTTGATACACATGGTTAAAATAACACGAAGTTTTATTGAAACTCAAAAGAGGACCGACAGATGGTGGAGAAGAGCAACTTAGTGACTCCGCATTAAATGAACTGCATTAAGAGAGACAATCAGAAGCACAAGCTATCTCTCTATTTGACTTTCCCAGAAAAGGCTTTAGTGCAGAATTAGTATGAATGCAGCGTTACATTAGCATCGTCATATGAAAAATAACCTAACGGGTAAAGGTGCTGTGAAAAATACAGCTGTGAATAAAATTGATACAAAGTTCGAACCTAATGGTTGTTTAGATGGTCAACCATTAGTGGATAGTATATGAATGATAGTCAACTTAGTGGCATTGTTAGTGAAGTTGTACTAACAGAATTACGAATTACGATCCTATCGTTATAGGAAGGGTATTCGAACGAGTAAAGGTTCTTCAGCAAGTGCAGATGTGAAGAAAATTACATAATTCGAAGCCATGGGTTGTTTAAATGACTGGCTCCCTCATGAAGGAGCGTAGTGGATTATAGATGAATCATGACCCGCAAGTTAAATGGTCATGAATAATCTATAATAAAGTTAGCAAAGCTGTATTGTCAGAATGCAGCGTTATGATTATATAGCCATAAAAAGGATATTCGAATGGTTAAAGGTCCAGTGACAACTGTAGCCGTGAAGAAAATGATTACAAAATCCCATGCCAAGAGCTATTTAGATGATAGACCCCTTATTGTATATGATATAGAGAATGATAAATGCATGATGGCTATATATTAGTGCAGTTGCACTAACAGAATGTAGTATTACAATCCTATCGCCATAAGAATGTTATTCGAACGGGTATAGGTCCTGTGACAAGTGTAGCTGTGAAAAATATGATTACAAAGTTCGAAACCACATGTTCTAAATGATCACCCCATTAGTAGATGTAACGTAACGCAATGGATCAAAGGGGAATGACGTCCAACATGTTGGCCATTTGTTATAAAGAACATTGCATTCACTATAAAATTATATGCTATACTGATTATTCCTTTTGTTAAGATATGAAGAGTCGTGTGCCGGCCATCTTTGTATTCTTTTATTGGGAATGGAGTTAATAAAATCATTTATTTTTTTTAAGCCTGCGTTTCAGTTTTCCCTCTCTAAGCATATTATTCCGAAAATTATTAAATTATCAAATGTTACCGGACTTTAGAATCTCTCAGTGTAGAGCCAAACAATAGTTTATCTTCTTTGAAATATTTGAGCAATAATTTACTACACATTTCTATTTCACATTCACCCACATAGCTCTTTGTAACTTGTCTTATTCACATGCATGCTTACAGACAGGATAGTTCCCTTCTATAGATTTCAGCCTTTCGATTTCCTTCAGAATTTTTACATATATCTGCAATTTTGGTCTCAGATTACATATTAAATTCCATTTCTCTAATTCAATGAAGATTTGAATTATTGTGCTCAATGGAAATAGACTATTCACTTTTTTAATGCATGTAGACTTGAAATATTTTAAATTCATGAAAATCTCGAAAGAAAACTTTTTAATTCGTCTTACATACTTCATGCACGAAGAAAAAAAAAAGCTTATCCAAAACCAACCATTCTCCAAATCATTTTTTGCCTCACCTTTTTTTTCTCTGTCCTTTTTACCCAATACAAGCTTGTTCCATTGTTAAAAAAATCTCCGATCTAGTTTTATACTTGGCAGTAAAACTAAAATTTGATAGATAACGAACAACAGATACTCTGCCAAATCCCTTAAAAATGCTACATTTTTAAAGAGTATCTTCTTCAGTGTCACTTTCCCCATTATGCGGGCATCCTAAATAATTTTCTGCCCGCAGGATGATTGATGAGAGGCTAGTTAGCCGAGAGACAGGAAAGTTCCAGTGTTTTGAACTTGTAATCCGGATCAGAATCAACTCGCCCTAGAGGGCCTATTATTATTTTGCGAAGTTACTAGACCTTACATTTTTTTTTACCTTTCCTTAACCATGTAATATAATCTATTTGTTATTACTACCAATAAATATACTACAAAGGAAAAAAGCGTTTTTCTTCTGGGAAAATATTTGTGGTTTCCCTTATATAAGTTTAAGCTAGACAACAAAATACTTGAGAATATTTTATTCTTATTAGTACAACATTTTTTATTAGTACAAACAAAGATGAAATAAAATTCAATTTTTATTACATCTATGTTCGTAATATTACAAAATATTTTAAGGCAACTGCATTTAATTAAGTGTGAGTAAAAATTAACAGTATAAAGATACTCGATTAATTATCTTATAACTTAAATAGGAAGGAATGGTTTTGTTTAAGAATTAAAATAATTTCATAAACTGAGAAATACAGCAATAAATTAAAAAATCGTCTTAGCAAGGTGGAAAACAAAGGTATATTCATTATATCGTAGTTATTATTTGGCAACACAAATTGTTGATGTTAGAAACAGTCAATAGGGCTTGAAAATCCCCATTCAGCTTCTAACTTCTAAGATACGAGTAGTGCTGTGATCGAAAAACATTAAATATAAAATTTGTTCTTCTTAATGAAGTGGTAATTTGGCTAATTTGTTTTTTTTCTATTTTCAATATTAAGAAAGTTAAAGCCAAGTGAAATTTTCAAATCCCCATTATTTCTACCTCATTTGAATTAGATGATTCATAGACGAACTCTTTTGAGATTTTAACATATTTAACAACATAATCTCAGCCACTTGATATCCCTTTTTCTCTATCTCTGTATCTATCTATTTGCTTGTATGACTGTCTGTCTGTCGATATATAGAGAGAAGGAGAGGGATATCGAGGGATATATATATATAATGATTTTAAATTTTTTAAACATATAGCAAGTTTGAACCCAGTGAAGAAAGTTTCAATGCTTTTACGCCGTTTTATTTCATCTCGAAGATGCAAGCATTTTAATGTATAAGCGACGAGAATTAATTACTCAAGAATTAATTAAGTAGATAAAGTGGAACTGAATGAGAAAAGAAGAGAATATTGTTAGATTGAAGTTACTATGGGATAAATTAAGATAAAACTTTAGAAATTCATTTGGATTTAAGTTACATGGTAAAATATCACACACATACACATAAAATAAACTTTTTATTTAAAAATGTTTTTAATGTTTTCTGAAATAATTAAGGAATCTGACAAGTCTTATTTGCATGAATTAAAATGTGCAATGAAACAAAAAGTACTAACGTCTGTGTATCAACCTTACTGGTGATTGTGACATGCACACTCACATATACACCATACACATATTTATTAAGTAGAATTAGATAATACAGTGTTTCTCAACCTTTTAGTATTCACGGCCCAATTTTCAATCATAATTTTCATCACGCCCCCCCCGCTCCCCACAGCATACAATAAAATTTATACAATAATAATGTATTTTGAGTGTTTTGCAGCTAAACCTACTCTGCAACCTTAATTTTAAACTTTAGAAATTTCCAAGAATACGGACATTTATTGACATTTTGCAACACCGATCCTCAGCATTGAGAAAACAAGAATCCTATGCCTTTTTATTGCTCTTGCTTCCAGCCATGTCGGGCATTCGCATGGTTTCGCGAGAAGTTTCGATCTGTCTGGAATTTGGTCAGCTTAAACGTTAAGTTAGGAACGTGCGCAGATGTGAACAAACGTTTTCTCAAAGGAAGAAGGAGAAAGTTCTATGACACCAATTTCAATTCCAGACAATCTTATTCGAGTCGATCCTTCCATTGCTATTGAATTTATTCTGAATGTGTATGTTATATATATTTTCGTGTATATTAAAAGCTCCTTATTCGTGGGGTATATGTTCCATAAATATGCCGTGAATACAGAAACCGTTAATACGGAATGGTAATTTATACCGGATTATAGGGGATACGTTCCTAGGTGACAAAATAAAAAAAATATATAAAAATCAACTTAATTGAAGTTTTTGAACATTTTGATTTATTATCTTAAGGCTTAGGCAATGATTTGATAATTTTGTAATTTTCTCTTGCTTGGTAGTTTTTAAAAGCTCCTTCCATTCAGACTGATATGCAGCAGTCGCATAAGCAATTGGCCTCTTATAAATAAAACTTCGTTCCATAGACGAATCAATGTTCATAAAAAAATCGCAAAGCTCATTTGCCAGTCTTAAACCTTCACTAAGATTTTTCAAATGAAACGTCACGTTTCCAGTGCTTGTGGAAGCCTCTTCTTCAATGGGATGTCAATTTAACATTTCCTCCAAGTCAGTTTCAGTCAAATCTTCATCTTGCTATTCAAGCAATTCCTAAATGTCACTTGATTCTATCTGTTCAAATCCATCTCGTCCTATTCCATTCGCGATTTCGGCTATGTTTGCAGTCAAAGTTTGAATTTGAACAGATTCATTTTTCGCAGTCAAAGCAGGTCACAGTTTTTTCCAGCATGACTTCAATGTGTGTGGCTTCAGTTCTTCCAATGATTCATTTATGTTTACGATGCATTTTGCTGTGTCAAATTTCTTCCAGTATTCCATAAAATTCATATCAGGATTACATTCCATATTATCCAATATGATTTTGAAGGTTCGTCTAATGTAACAGAGCTTAAAGGCCTGGATTATTCCCTGGTCCATAGGTTGAAGTAAAGCCGTCGTGTTGGGTGGTAAAAATGCCACTTTTATATTTGGATGCATAGTTTCAAGTTCACGAGGATGACCTGGTGCATTGTCCGAAAATAGAAGTGCTTTAAAGTCTAAATTCTGTTTTTTAAAATAAATGTCAACTTCAGAAACAAAACAAATCCGGAACCAGTCAAAGAAAATAGCGCTTGTAACCCACGCTTTCTTATTAGCGCGTCAAAACACTGTCAGGTTGTCCTTGTTTAGATTTTTTAAAGCCCGAGGATTAAGCGATCTGTAAAGCATCAGTGGCATAATGACCCAATCTCCAGATGCTTTAGAACATAGCAGCAGTATAACTCTATCCTTTGCTGCCTTAAATCCAGGAACAGGCTTTTCGCTTTTAGAAATGAATTTTTTGTTTGGCATTCTCTTCCAAAACAGCGCAGTTTCGTCTGCATTAAATATTTGCTCAGGTTTGTATCCCCCATCAGCTACTAGCTTTGCAAATTTTTCTGGATATTATTCTGCTGCAGCAGTGTCTGCAGGCGCTGCTTCTCCAACGATTTTAATGTTATGCAATGATTGTCTTACCTTAAATTTATTGAACCAACCTTCCGATGCTTGAAATCCTCCATCTGTACATTCACCACTACAGATACCATCAGGTTCATTAAAATGAGCGTAAAGACGCTTTGCCTTCTCCCGGACCATTGGACTACTCAGGGGCACCCTTTTTTGGTTGCGGTTTTCGATCCATAATGACAACGCCATTTCCATTTTTTCTATTGCTGGATCACGAACAATTTTCGCTGACAGTGAAGTTGAAGCTACAGATAACCTTTTTTTATCTTCGGATTTTTTTATCGATCGTACAGTCGATTCGTTGACATTGAATGAGCGTAATATGGATGCACATGACTCTCCAAGACGTAAACGATTAAGCATTTCTGTTTTCACTTTAAGCAGTAACACGGATTTTTTTCGTGTCGAAACTCGTTTCTCATTTTTTTTAGTTGACATTATAAATTCGAAAAAGAGTGGAAGAGACTTGTTACTCAATCACAATTTTTGTAATGTACGTGAAAAACGAAAAAATAAAACACGCAAAGCGGCTTTTACCGTAGAGCGGAACAGCAGCATTAAAAAATATTTTTGATTCATCTGGCCAGACGGGAGTGGCGCCAATGAAGAAGCAAAAAAAATGACTTTAGTTTTTCATCATTATTATTATTGCCTGTCTATTCATTTTTCTTATTCATGTTTCCGGTGGATTATTGTATTCAATTGAGTCATCGATTCTGTATTCGTATAATTAGCTCAAGTTTTTAATCGTTGCAGCATTATACAAAAGTGTAATAAGATCTATTTTACTTTTTTTTACTAGTCCATTTGACAGTATTTACCAAGGATATTGAGTTAGATATTTATTGGAATCCTTTTATTATTGTGTATGTACTCATTAGATCCGCGAATAGAGGAATTGGGTCGTATTTTTTTAATCCGCGAATAGTGAAATCGCGGATAAGGAGCTTTTACTGTAATGGCAATTCATCATATTAAATATTACCGGTAGCAGACTTATGCAGAATCATGGATAGATTGTTAAGCGGACGTAAGCGAGCATTAGACGATAGACAAGCATCAACAAGTAAACAGACGAGCGTGGTTCCGAAAATAAAATTAAGAAAATATTCTCAAGAATACTTAAATTTTGGGTTCACTAGTACTGAAGTAAAAGGAAGAAGAAAGGCCCCTGTGTATCATTTGCTCAAAAATGTTGGCAGCAGACAGCATGAAACCTAATAAACTTAAACGACATTTGGAAACGCTTCATAGTGAGAACGTAAACAAACCCAGAGAATTCTTCGAATTAAAATTAAAATCATATGAAAAGCAAAAATCATTGTTTAAAAAAACTTTGTCTGTGAAGGAAAAAGCTTGAATTGCCTCTTACAAAGTTTCATATAAAATAGCCAGATGCAAAAAGTCTCACACCATTGATGAAGAGCTTATTTTGCCAGCCGCAATTGAGATTGTAGAAATTATGTTTGGAGATAATTTTGCAAAACAATTGCAGTCTATATCTCTTTCAAATGATACTGTTGTCCATCGAATTGCTGATATAGCTGAAAACATAGAGTGTCAGCTTTTGTCGAAGTTACGTGACAAATTGTTTTCAATACAACTCGATGAGGCAACAGATAGTAATAAAGATGCTCATTTCATTGCCTATGTTAGTCATGTGATGATTTGTCAGTAGTAGAAGAATTACTTTTCTGCAAAAGAATAGAAATCAAAGCAACAGCACTCGCATTATTTGCTATCTTAAGTGATTTTATGAACGAGGCAAACATAGAATGGAAAAATTGTGTCGGAATATGCACCGATGGTGCTCGTTCTATGTCCGGAAGATTCCAAAGTATTCAAGCACTTGTGAAACAAAAGTCACCACAGTGCGTCTGGACACATTGCATGATCCACAGTGAAGCTTTGGCTTCCAAAGAAATGAGTCCTGGTTTGAATATTGTGTTAACTACGGTTGTAACCGTAGTAAATTATATAAAAATGAGACCCCTGAAATCAAGAATCTTTTCCGCACTTTGTAAAGACATGGGCGCAGTACATTCAGCGTTATTATTTTATTGCGAGGCAAGATGGTTATCACGAGGGAAATTTTTGCAACGTGTTTATGAATTAAGAGAAGAAATTGCCGTTTTCCTAGAAGAGGAAAACAGACCGGAAGCTGAGAATTTTCGCGATAGTTTATTTGTGATGAAATTGAGCTACATGGTCGTCATATTCGAGAAATTAAATAACTTGAATCTTCAACTGCAAGGAGCAAATACACATATATTGGATACGAGTGATAAAGTTAATGCTTTTTGTAGAAAATTGGAATTGTGGAGCAGAAATTTAAAGCAAGAAAACTTAACAACGTTTGCAAATTTGAATGATTGTATTAAAACTTACAAGGCTGAAGAACAACATATAAAAGTTATTTTTGTAACCATTGAAAATCATTTAGCAATGCTAGCAAAGAATTTTAAAAAGTACTTTCTTGCTGACGACAAACTGATATCAAGTTACAAGTGGGTGAGGGATCCATTTCAAAATACTCCAGAAGGACTCTCAATTGAAGAGGAAGAAACCTTCATAGACTTCACAGCAAACGGCGAAACCAAAAGACAATTTAGTAAAAATAACTCTTTGAATTTTGGGCAGGAGTGGATGATGAATTTTCTGCACTAAAAACAAGGGCATTTCGTATTCTACTAACATCTTACCTTTGCGAAAATGGATTTTCTGCTGTGGCTTCTTTGAAGACAAAATATAGATCTCAGCTAATTATAAAAAAAGAACTGAGAGTGTCTATTTCTAATATTAAACCCTCCTTCGAAAAACTTTGTTCTACAAGACAGGCCCAAGGAAGTCATTAATAATTATTAAATATGTTTTTAATTTAGTAAGTTGTTTTAATTTAATAAGTTAATTATTAAATATGTCGAAATGTATTTTGTTTTGTATGTGTGTGTGTGTGTTCTTTCCTTTCAGTAACTTAATCAATTTTTTTAAATAACATTTTCTCTTGGATATGCTCGCGCCCCCCCATTAGTGTGCTCGCGCCCCCCTAGGGGGGCGCGCCCCACAGGTTGAGAATCACTGAGATAATATATCAAAACAAAACTGATGGCAGGTATATAGCAATTAAAAGCTGTAAGTAATTTGATAAAGTAAATTCTCATGAATTAACTACTTTTGGTATTTTCTTCGGATATGCTGTGAATATAACAACAAGGATAGGGACAAGATTTTATAGATAATAGTAGAAATTAAAAAGATAAACATGTCGGTTTAATAAACTACTGTTAATGCATGTGATCAGAAAATACATAAAAAATACTTAAGAATTATAAGCCTTACATCAAATTTTAATTTCTTTCCCAAATATACTTTGTCTTTTCAAGCAAACAGGTAATTAATAATAATAAATACATTAATTTTCATGATATTAGTAAGTTAAAAGTCTAATGTTGAATGCCATTTTGGCGCTGAACTTATTTTGTGATCATGGTCAGACAGCGAGCACTTTTTTTGAGTTGTTACTCCAATCTCAGAAAATCTACGATGAACCAAACAAAGGACGAATTATTTCCGACTTCGGATCTTGCATACATCAGATTAAAAGAAATGGTGTGCCTTTTATGTATGCAAGTTGCACTCTAGAGCTTTTCAGTTCCGAAGCTAAAACTGTATTAATTCAAAGTTATTTTAAATAGATGAATTCAATCTGTTTACTTTTAATTTTCTAGTTTCAATTGGGTTCACACAAGGCCAACTATTGAGCGCAATTGTGTGAACTCACTTTTAGTCTTAAAGAATAACTTAATATTAAGAACTTTGGCAACAATATACGGAATATGCAGTTATCTTTGCATTTGATTTATTACATCTAGATTTAATGAAATTTGAAGAATCACAAGAAGTTCCCAATTAGGCTCAAAATTCTTCCAAAAGGTATTATTGCCCATACTGACTGAATTGACTTGAAAGATAATTGAATCATATTTCTGATTGACTGTTTATTCGTAGTGGGCTTGCAGATGGATCATGGAACTTCAGTGCCTATCATAGCTGGATCTGGTGTTTTACTCATGACTTCTTCAACAATGGATATTGAACTGGTGTTTTAGATTCTAATAGCATTATTTTTCAAGTGCTTAATGAATCCAAACATTTATCATGAATGATGTAGCTACCAAAATTTCTTGATTTATGAATTTCAGTGATCTTCCTTTAATCTTCAATCACCTATGTTTAGTCTGTTTTTGAATTTCATTATTAATGTACTTTATACCTCATTCCATGAACTTTTGAACTATTATACGATGTTTACCTTTGGAATTCCAATTATTTCGGTAAGTAT
>JAPMOQ010003629.1:0-10586 GCA_026543055.1 Argiope trifasciata
TCCATGGCTTCGTGGGGTCTGCGCCACACTCGAACTCTACCATCAGCTCGTAACAACTGAAATCGTGACTCATCTGACCACGCCACGGTTTTCCACTGGTCTAGGGACCAGTCGATATGCTCACGAGCCCAGGAGAGTCGCTGCAGGCGATGTCGTGCTGTCAGTAAAGGCACTCGAGTCGGTCTTTTGCTGTCATAGCCCAAGGAAGACACATTTCGCCGCACAGTCCTATTGGACACGTCCCACATTGATTCCTGCAGTTATTTGACGAAGTGTTGCGTGTCTATTAACATCGACCATTCTACACAGACGTCGGCGGTCTCGGACGTTAAGTGTAGGTGGTCGCCCACTGCGCTGTCCATGATGGGATGTGATGACTGAAATTTCATGCTCTCGGCACACTCTTGATACTGTGGATCTCGGAATGTTGAATTCACTAACGATATCCGCAATGGAATGACCCATGCGTCTAGCTCCAACTAACATTCCACGTTCAAAGTCTTTTAATTCTCGTCGTGCCGCCATAAATCACGAAAAACCTGTTCACATGAATAACTTGAACACAAATGAAAGTTCTGGAAAACGGACTGCTCATTTATACTTTTTCGCTGCGATACTACTGCCATCTGTATATCTGCATATTGCTATCCCATGACTTCTGTCACTTCAGTGTATATATTTCATTTTTCATGCAACAAGGATTCGAATCTTCAAGAAATGAAAACCAAGCCAAAAGAATTCAAATGAAAATGTGAACAGTGAAGGGAAATTCTTTTTGAACGAGAAAGTTGCGAGCCAACTAGCATCTTGAAGAAATGACAACCAAGCCAAAATAATTCAAATAAAAAGGTGAACAGTGAATGGAAATTCTTTTTGAGCGAGAAAGTTGAGATCCATTTATCATGCATTGTGTGAATAACGTAACCAATTTTAAAAGTATACATCTTAGAAAGTATAAATATCTACAGCACTTATATCACAAAGAAGTGGATTCATTAAATGGCGACCAACAAGATTTGGCTGTAAAATTGAAAAAGCAAGCTATTGTGGATGAAATGATATTAGACACTTGACGCGAGGGAAAAGACTACCTTCTCAGGCAAGTCTGATAAAGAATAAAAATGGCAGAGTTACACATTTTAAAAATGTTTGCTCACAGGTCCGAAATTTTAATATTAGTGAATCTAATATGAGTGAAGAGCTGCCACTTAGTTAACTTTAGCTAATATTCCCACCAAAGGTTTCAGCAATTTGAAATCCTGAATAATCGTTTACTATACCTATAAAAATAATGACATGCTTATATAAAATATACATCATCAAAGTCAAGAAAGCTTTAGCACGATATTAGAGCTGAGTAGCAGAATATTTGTTGCTCTTGTATGATAAATTATTCGAAGGGTTGATATCAACAGATTTTAAATTTTATTTACGAAATATTTGGCCTGTGTAAAGTGGTACACATGCCTTATTTTCATTAAAATTAAAGTATTGCCACTATAAGAACCGATATTCTAAGGTTTGTAATCTGACTACTATAAGGTTATCAGTTAAATAAAAGTTGCCTCTTTCTAGCTACTCTCTATAATTCCATTATAAAATAGTAGAACAAATTAAATATTATAGAAACAAGTTTGCAAAAATTTCCATTTCTTCCCGAAATAAGTTCGAAAGATCATGATTTGTAAAGTATTGAATGGAGTAAGAGGAATGGCATCCCCCTCTTAACAACAGAAAACAGAATTCGTACTATTTTGAACACATTCTTAACGTATTTTTTACTGCCTAAGTTTCTCTGCAAAGCGGTGTCTCAAAAAATTGTCTTTCGCAACTAATTGTCTATCTAAACGAAAATAAATGTTTGCGGTGTTCTTCCGATTGCAATGAAGCTTCGAATACTCACTTACAGAATGGGCATAGCAAAATGATGCCATCTAAATAAATAAAAAGGAATATTTGCTGTATGTCTCTTATGCGCTGCCGTACCGCTCGTCCGATTGCAATGAAACTTTGCATTTATTTGTTTCTGTTGAAGATGGAGGAAAAACATTGTCCACTCTAAAATCTTGATTAATAAAGTTAAAGAAATAGAATTAATTTTATTTACGCTTCTCCTTTTAATACCACTCAATTTTAATAAATGTATTCATTTACAACACAAAAATAAATATTATTTCTATCATTCCTAATTAAAAAATATAATTAATTTAAATTTTCAACGATATTTCTAAAATGATTTCTTCTGCGGCAGCAACGCGCCGGTTACCAGCTAGTACAAAATAAAAAGACAAATCAACGCCACTTCATTTAGCTTATTTCAACTTTGTAATGAAGAAATTTATCATAGAGTTTTCACGCATTTCTTGATGGAGTATTTAAATGTTGTATATTCTCAGCAACTACACCTTATTTTAATGTTCTCAGATATGATTACCAGCTAAATGATTATTGAAAGAAATTTTTATTTCATGCGAATGGTACCACTTGTTAGATAATTTGAGAGAATGAACCTTTTAAAGATTCCATAATATTTAGAAAAAATGAATTATTTTGATATAGACTTACAAGGTATTTAAATAATCTTACTTTTCTTCCGTTAATAAAAGTATGTTTTTTAAAAAATTCTTTTATTAATTGTTTTTCTCCCTATTTTAAAGATCATTTTGTTAGTTATTTGATGGCAGATTTTCAATGGTTGTGATCTAAGCGATCTTTTGCCAATTTATGGCACTTCTTTCTCGCCCGAATGCGATTCTTAAATACCACAATACCCTTACCAAATATCTAGAAAAATGAATTATTTTGATATAGAATAACAAGGTATTTAAATAATCTTACTTTTCTTCCATTAATAAAAAATGTTTAAAAAAATTTCTTTTATTAATTGTTTTTTCTCATATTTTTGCAATCATTTTGGAGATTTCAATGGTAGGAGATATTCAACGGTTGCGATCGAAGCGATCATGTGCCAATTTATGGTACTTCTGTCTCCCCCGAATTTGATTCTTAAATACCACATCGTGAAAGTCGTGAAAGACCTGCCTGCCACGATTTTAATAATTTCGATCCGTGATACATTATAGTGAAATAATTCAAATACCAGTACACGACGGAAATAAGGTGAAGTATAGTATTTGGAAAATTTTTCTCGCTATATGTCAGCACGTAAGGCACGAAACTATGTTTCACCGGGGCCATTATCTGCTCCCAACTTCAATATATTTTCACTTTTCCCCATTTAGAAACGAAATCATGCGTTTGGAATGACGATAGGAAAGTGCTCGACCGCTCAGCATGGTGAGATGTGGAGTTAGTAATTTTCATCACTTTCCTGGATAATTTTTGTTATCAGGTATCAAAGGATACAACGTTGTAAGACCCCGAAAGAGTCAAAAATAATAGCCATGAGTTTGAAGACGGGAATTCAGTAAAGGCAAAAGCATAAAAACAAGAAGCAATAACTAAGATTGGTTATGCAAATTAAAATTACGGAGCTGGCAAGGAAATATAAATAATGTTCATATAAATAATGTCAATTATCAACGATAAATTAATTTATAATTCCTCACTTTGCTAGATTTTTTTTTCGGTTTTCAGGGATCAAAGGATTATACAACGCTGTAAGACCCCCAAAAGAGACAAAAAAAATAGCTATGAGTTTGCAGACAAGAATTTGGTAATGGCAAAAGTATAAAATCAAGAAATAATAAGTAAGATTGGTTGTGCAAATTAAAATTACAGAACTGGCAAGGAAGAATAAATAATATTCATCAGTCAGTTTCAATTATCAACGATAAATTAATTTCTAACTCCTCACTTTCAAATATTCATTTTTATGTCTTAGATTTGTATATTCTCTTAGAATTGTAAAGCTTGGTGTTCTTTCAGAATAGTAATGAAAGAAATTATATATAGTATCGCGTCATTCGTTTAATATTCGTTAAGTATTATCAAGTTTATTATTAGAAAATGTCATTAAAATATTTTCTTTGAAAATTTATTAAACATAGAAAATATATTTATACCATTAAATCATTAATATAGTTGAAAAGATAATTTTTTGAAAACTAAGATGGTGCAAAATTGTTTGCACAGTAATATTTTCGGAAGTTATTGCAAAAAGCACCAAAATTTTACTAAATTTTAAAAAATTTCAAACCTATAGCATAGGTTCGTCTAAAACTTTCTCGCACATTCTCTAATAAAACTATTATCTCAGAGAAAGACTCGCATTGAATTTATTTACAATAGCTCCGAAATATGAACGTTTCACTTGAATTGAGCATCTGAAATGAATCTGTGGTGATCATCGCGTCACAGCAAGGAATAAGCTCAGTTTTATCCCCATCGGATGAGCGCACATAAGAGACATTCCTTTTTATTTGCATAGATGCCCTCAAGTGACATTTATTTTATACTTGTAGGCTGCTTACGAATTGAGTTCCTTTTATAAGGTTAAGACATCTTTCCGATAGAGGCTACTTTGAATAGTTGTTCCATGAAATTTGATAACATAAGCAATAAAGAGTTTCATGGATTGTATGCACAATTTTTCATACTCTTTACTTTTCCCTATCTTTATCCTGTGCTTATTGCATTGAAAGCTCTTAGTGATTTTTTGGAGAGACTTTGATGTCTTGATTTTTATTCAGTGACTCGACTTCACACGTTCATTGCCACTACCCTCGCCTGATATCTCATGAGATGACCCCTTCTTTGCTATCTTTTACCTGTAGTAGAGAAGGTGTCATCTCATAACATAGATGGTTTGGTCCTGGAAAAGAACGCAATCTACGAGTGATCTCGAAGTTGGCAGTCAATGTGTCAAATTTTTGGGGAGGAGCTTGTTGGAAAATCAGAATTTTGCTATTCTATGCTACATTCTGCTAATACACTATGCACATTATATTTTGATTGCATTCACGCATGCGCAGTGGAATGCTATTGAGTAAACCTGCTCTTATTTCATTCACTATTTAGTATTTTTAAAAATTTTGTTTGCAGGGTATTATGTTCAATCTCAACATGTTGAATATGTTTAGCTACGATTCATTTTAATTTGAGAAGTGCTGCTGATTTTCAAAATACTTTGTGGGAAATTAAGGATACTGATGACGCCAAGACGTTATTCCTCATTTACTACTAGAATAATGTCGAAGATATTTTCAGGAAAATTCTTACGAGTGACCTTTGCCTATTAATTATAATTAATAAAAGTTTTCATTCAATTTTCTTTTAAATTTTATCACATTCACTGCAGGACTGATATCAGGACCATCTAATGAAATGACCCCTTTGCTATATTTAACTGTGGTAAAGAAGGTGTCATCTAATAGCAGTGATGGTTTGGTCCTAGAAAAGAACGCAATCGACGAGTTCTCTCGTCGTTGGCATTGTTGAATATGTTTAGCTACGATTCATTTTAGTTTGAGAAATACAACTTAAAATAATTTGAGAGTAATTAAGGATATTGATGACGCCAATCAGTGCGGCAAAAGGTTATTCCTCATTTACTTCCAAAATAAACTTCGAAGATATTTTCGGGAAAATTTTTACGAGTAACCTTTGCCTATTAACCCTTTATTTTCATTCATTTTTTTTTTCATTCAGACATTTGAATTAATTGAAATTTTATTTTGAGTTTATAAGTGAAGTTTCAACTCTTTATCTTAACACATTCAAGGCGGGAGTCGTAGTACTACGATTTGATCCACGTTACCTAGCACTCTTTCGTCAAGATCCCCCGCCTTTAATGTGTTAACCCTTTATTTACTGCGTTATGTTGCCATCCATTTTTTAACTTCATTTATGCACCAGTCATTTAGCTTTCCCTACAGAATAATCCCAGGGAAAACAAGAAAAAAATGTAATTAACAAAAATATCTTAATTAATTTAATTAATAATTAAATATTTATTTTTAATTCCTACTTGTAGCTTATATTCATGCAATTTGAGCAACATTCTCCGTGTTCTTCAGAATACCATCATCAAAAACAGTCTTAGAGTAAAGATATACGCTAGATTCAAATGGTACTTTCAAGTACCGTCAGTAAATAAAGGATTAATTCTAATAAAAAAAAATTATTTAATTTTCTTTTAAACTTTAACCCGGAAATACATTGATTTATATTCAAAATGTAAAAGAGTTTTGTTTCCCCCCAAGAAGGTCAGAAGCTCTCATATCGACATTCGAAGAAATAAAGGAAATGTGATGCTTGGAGGAATCTCCGTCTGATGAGTTGAGTGTGAAGGCGCGTCTCCTCCACCACACCCTAGACACCTGTAACCACCCAAAGAGACACAGGTGGAGTCCAAAGGGTGGATCTGCCGTCACCGTGCCAACCCCACCCGCACCTTTTTGTCATCCTCCAGGGCGGAGACACAAATCTCCGCTGCCTGCAGCTACTCAAAGAAGGAAACCTGAAGAGACAAAAAAACTTCGGTTCGATTCTCGGTTGTGACATTTTAAGGTATCCGACTACCTTCAATAAAATTTGTTTTTAAAACTTGGATTTTTTAAAAACAAATTAGAAATATGGTTTGTATATGTCTTGCCGATATAATATAAAATATAATAAATACAACAAAATTGTTTGAAAATATATATTTTGAGAAATAGGAGAATTCGTAGTAAATTTTGATGAAATTTAATCAAAACGGTTTACCGCCTGTACAAAATTGTAATGCAGAAATCCTATTTTTCTTCGTTCACAAGTTGTAGATTATATAATGATGAATGAAATGAACCAAAATCTAAGAAAAGTTTTGAGATGAAAAAGAAGTTAAAGATAAAATTATACGTATATATAAATTTTTCCTTAAATTACAACTGATTTCTTCTAAAAATACCTATAAATGAAAAAGTATTCCGCCAACGATAAAACTTTTAGTTCATTTCATTTCCCATATTATTTAAAATCCAAGCTGAAATGTTTATGTATTGGGTTGGGGAATAAGTTCGTAGCGTTTTTATATTTATGTTGTTTTCCAACGATTTTTTTGCTATTTGACAAAGTGTATAGTATTTATTCGATAGAGCTCTTTCTGCTCTAAAAAGTGTGCCAATCGTCTTTCTAAATCATTTAATTTTTAATTACTTTTAAGGCTTAGAAATGGAATAACCAGGAGGTAAAAATCAACATTTTCGACACCTGCTCTTCTTCGTTTTTCATCGAGGCTAAGAAGCTGCTTAAGCAGCACAGGACATTTACAACGAATACGGAGAAGGTGTCACAGGCGAGTCTGCAGCATGGAAATGATCAAGCCTGACCTCCGTCCAAAAAAAATCATGATCTGCGTTTAGGAGGGGGGGGGGGACTGGTGTACAGGGAAATGCCTGAAAGGAATGTCACGGCTCTACATAGCCAAGATACACCACATGCTACACTATGCAACTGAAAAGACTCCATCGACAAGACTAAATCCTACTCCTTCACGACGAAGCCAAGCCCCATGTTGCACAAGTCGTCAAAGCTTGAATGGAGGTATTTCAGCATCCCCCGTATTCTCCGGATCTTGCGCCGTCGGGTTACCATCTTTTCCGCTCCCTGCCGAATATGAGAAGCGTTACCTCCGACAATAAAGAGGGCCTTAAAAACCAGACTGGGCGATTTTTGGCTGAACGGAATCGGCAAATCGGTCGAGAGGTGGGAGGAGGTCGTAAACAACAGCGGAGCATACATAATCGATTAATCGATTGTTATTACTAATGATTTTCTTTAAAAAGAGTCTGATAAAAACGCTACGAACTTATTACCAAACCCAATATATTTTCTATTTGATCGGCCTTATTTGATAGTTGTAAATTAGTTGATGCGAAGTAAATACAGTGGGTAAAAAAAGTCTCCGTACGTAGATAAGAATTCAAATCAAAGTTTAATTTGCCACAAAAAATTCATAATGATAAAAATGAAAACTTAAAAATGAGTTAAAACTAACATCATTTAACATTTATTCATATTAAAAGGATAAAAATACTGGCAAAATTATATAATAAATCTTAAAAACTCAAAACATGCCGTAAACATAGAACAAAAAAGTCTCCGTACGGCGCCTTAGCACGCGAAAAAAGTAAACAAAAATGCAAAACACATTTAACAAAAATGCATTTAATGATCAGTGGACCCTCCTTTGGCCTTTATCACCTCTCTTAGACGTTGTGGCATTACCCCTACAAGTTTATTTTTTGTTGTTTCTGTAGAAATATTTCACCCAATGCTACTAATGGCATTTTTTAGTTCAACTTTGTTTCTTATGTCATATTTTTTTAAGTTGTCGGCCAGTTTCTTCCCACAAATGTTCGATGGGGTTTAAATCGGGTGACTGAGGAGGGCTATGAAGTTGTTATTCACATGGTAAAGGCGCCACACTTGGCAAATTTTAGAGGTGTGTTTAGGATCATTGTCCTGCTGAAAAGTAAATCCAGTTCCAAAAGATAGTTTCTCTGCACCGGATTACACATTTTGTTTAAGAATATCCAGATATCCATATTGATCCCTATTTTCCTCGATGAATTGTAAATTCCCTACTCCAAAAGCACTCATACAACCCCACACCATAACACCGCCACCACCGTGCTTCAGAGTTCCGTATAAATTCTTAGTTAGCAGTTGTTCGTTTGGTTTTCTCCACACCATAACTCGGCCATCTGACCCATGAATGTTAAATTTTGATTCATTTGTAAAAAGAATGGATTCCCAAAAAGATAATGGCTTGCGTACATGCTTCTTTACAAACTCGAGGCGCTTTCTCCTGTTGCACAAACTTATATAGGGGTTCTTCCGGGCCGCACATTCATGATAACCACTTTTTTTAATGACATTTCTCCCAGTTTGAGTTGAGACTTTAATGTTGTAACTAACCATTAAATCAGCTGCCAACTGCGATGCACTTATTCGTGGATTTTCTTGAACTTGGCGTATGATGTTTCTTTTATGCACGCGATTTAATTTTGACGGCCTCCAGGACCAATCTCTATCCTCAAGTGAATGAAGTTTACGATGTCTTTCAATGATATATTGCACAGTAGACTTCAATTTTTTAGTCATTTCACTAATCCTTTTCATGGATAATCCATCTTTTCACAATTTAATCACTAATTCCCGAATAGCTCTGGTAACTCCCATTTTGAGACGATCAAGAACGAACTTGAACTCAACAACTGTCGATATGTTGTTCTCTTATCAGTGATTAACTTTTCAACGTAAAAGATTTACTGTGGACCTGTTTTAAACACGTCTGAAAGAATTTGCATAAAGCGTACGGAAACTTTTTTTGCACTGCAATTTTCCATTTACCTTAGATATTGCAAATAATATGCTTTTCTCGTTTTGTAAAAATGAAAATTTATAAAACTCTCTTTCTACAGACTTATACTAAATACATATAGACAGTATTTAAAGAAAAAATGCAATACTTTACAAATTATGCTAATTTATTCTTAAATTTAGTGACCGTACGGAAACTTTTTTTACCCACTGTAGATAAAATCCGTTCATAGTTGGACATTTTTGTATTGACCAGAATAAGGTAAAACAACTAACAAGCGTTCTTCCAATACTGTTTATGACGTTTCAGCTGATGTAGATGTAGCCTGTCGCTCCGCTTCCTTCATTCTTCTCAATTCTGCTTGAGGATTCGATTCTCTATTTCTGGTTCCTCTCATGACCCGAGCCTGATTACTCATTTTCGAAAGATTAGATTTGCGTTTTCCTCTCATTCCGAAAAACTATCAAATAATAACAGATCAAAAAGATTAAAACTGTCCTAAAAAGAATGTATTTTAAACTATAAGAATAAAGATACGGCTTAAACAATTTTAAAGAACATAACTAACCTAAAAACAATTTATTTACAGTGTACACCTGAAATAGAATAAAAAATCAAATCAAGTCTGTATTTCTTTAAAATGAATCCATTTTATTTATTGATCGATATTAAGATAGCTACAACATTACTACACACATAATTTTTTAACTTTTAATTTGAATGAAAGCACAGTTGTCAACAATCACTCGTGAACATTCAACGCCAGTTAGGGTGACGCAGTGCAGATTAGAAACTTTTTATTTCCTTTATTCTGTTTTCTTTTAATTTACAAGTACTTCAGAATGAATCCGAAAGATCGATTCATTAACAACATTTGATTTTAAATAAATTAAACACTAAGAAACGAAATAGAATCGTTGGATATAATCGGTCGAAATTCTGCCAAATCTGACCTCACTTCTGTTGGGGAAAAAAAAATGGCACTTTACTCAGCTTTGGTCTTAGCTTTTTGGCGCGAAATTTAGTTTTCAATGAATAAAAAATGAACCATTCAATGAACCGGAATCCAAAGTAGCCTCTGTTCTATTCCTGACTCTCATCTGTGCTAAATGTCATCCCATTTCGTTGAGCCGTTCTGGCGTGATGGACTAACAAACATCCATCCAAACTTTCACATTTAGAATACTGGTATAGATTTCGAAGAAACTATTTGGTTGAACAGTTGATGTCAAGTACTTATGGTACATTCTAGATGTTGATACTTTTGGTACATTTGTTGATACTTATGGTATATTTGTTGATACTTATGGTACATTTG
>JAPMOQ010003629.1:10596-37617 GCA_026543055.1 Argiope trifasciata
ATATTTGTTGATACTTATGGTATATTTGTTGATACTTATGGTACATTCTAGCTTTGAAGAGAATTATTGTACTTGGAATTGAATTATCAATAGCAAAAAGGCAATGAAAATTAAAATAAAATCGGTGAAAGGCGAAAGACTTTTAATTAAAAAAAGGTTTGTATATAGAAAATATACCAATGTATTTTCATACCTTTTTTTTTTTTTTTTTGTGGAATGAGAAATGTCTAACACGGCCAATTTTTTTGACTTTTCCCCTTTTATTATTAAAAACAAAAAACAAAACGGGTGAAGTGAAGCATTGTGTGCCCCCGAGTTTCTCGCCAATATGGCAACCCAACAGAACCTTCTTCCAGCAATCCTATTTCTGTTTTGTTTACTGCTTTTTATAATAGTTGAGTTGTTCATGACAACTATTGTTGACAACTATTTTATGAAAAATGTTAAATAAAAAAATATCGACAAAGAATTGTTCTATATTATAATTTAAAGATTTTTACAATTAATGAGAAATACAATTCTATTCTTTTAATATAAATACGAATAGGAAATATTTGTTTTCGATTGTTAGTATGCGCTTTGAAAAATCGTCTGAAATCGTCTGCGTTCTCACATATTAAAAGGCAGTTGCAATGGAATTCTTCGAAGTTCTCGTCATTCTTTTGCTGCTGTAACATTTGTTTCATTAATAATTTGTTACGTAGGCAATTGTACAAGAATGGCTGTCGGGTAAAGGTATTTCGAATCTGCAGAATGGATTAAGGGTGAGTGGAATATATATACATGTTTAAGAGTTGATGAAGTTAGGAAAGGATATTTGTTTGTATGCATTATTCCTGTTTCCACTCTGTCCTTATGTTCAATGTGCTTACGAAGCTATTAAATTTCCGTTCCCTACGGCAGCGAAGCCGTAGGATGTTTTTTTTAAGTTAAAATATTCTGTCCGGTGCCTTCTTCAGAAGCCGACATGCATCGCGTGCTCTAAAATTTGCTCTGTACATAATTGACCGGCATAGCCGATTTGAAAAAAAATTTCAAAATCAACCCATTTATGCCTGAAGTTAAAAAATTGGAGTTTTTGCATGAAATTTCTCTATGTTAGGCAAAAAAATATAATAAAAATCCCTTTTATGTGAGGGGTGTTCCCAAAAGGGAACAGTAGGCATAAATGAGTTAAGATAGGCAGCGATAGTGATACCAAAGATTAAAAAAATTAAAATCCAAGTAAGAGATTAAGTAAATCTCAAACTAAAATCAAAATTCTAATACTTACAAGTTAAGATTATAATTTTAATTCATAAAGTGGTAACCATAACTGTTTCATAGAAATGTTTGTTTATTTTGTCCGCCATCTTTATTGGCGACTTGGCATCCTTGACGCACATTATTCTTCACTTTTACCAAAAACATTCGCCGCTGATAAAAAGGCTAGAAGGAGAGTCTCTCAAAAAATCAAAATACGAACAAATGTTCCACCTAAAGAACAAAAAGCGAATGTTCAAACAACATTCGCTCACGAAATGGGCGAATGAAACGGCTCATTTTGTAAAAAAGGGAGCATTGTGTCATGGGAGGGGCTCAACTAGAAGACAGGAAATAATAATTAAATTATAAATATAAGAGCCATTCAAAGAAATCTGCGTAATGAAGCCACTTTCATCAGCTAATACGTTTTCACAATGTGTTGAAAGTTTTTAATTTGGAAGCGAGACGGATTTAAACAAACAAGCAAGCAAATGATAGCATATAATCAGTATGACGAAGAAAATGAGCTCCATTTTTGAAAATTATATCTATTCTTTTTCTATTCTTTTGTAGAAAATTCTCATACCTACAAATTATCATTCATCTTCCTGTGCCTAGAATCAAAATGCAAATGGGATGATGGGAAACTCTTCACGTCTTGAACCTTATCGAAAACGGGGGTAAACATTGGATGAGAGTTTTATCATTTTGATTCAGCCTAGATTAGAAATTACTATGCTATATATTAATACTTCTCCGCTCAACAGAAGAAGAAAAAATAAAAGGCCATAAATTAACACATTAAAGGCGGGGGATCTTGACGAAAGTATGCTAGGTAACGCGGATCAAATCGTAGTACTACGACTCCCGCCTTGAATGTGTTAAGATATTGAGTTGGAACTTCACTTATAAACTCAAAATAAAATTTCAATTGATTCAAATGTCTGAATGAAAAAAAAAAGATACTCTAACAAAAATTAGTGTAACAAAAATAACAAGGAAACAATATACAATACAATAATAAGCGAGAAAATAATTATTTTAAAGTTTAAAAAAGAAGCAAAGACTATAAATATGCAATTTTAATATTTAATTAATTTAATTAATATTAATCACTAATTTTAATAGTTTAAGTAAATTGCATATCATCAATGCAATAACATTAATTAATTTAATAAAATCTGTTTTAGTTATAAATCCTAATAGTATTAGAAACAGAAAAAATCCAATAATTACGTTAATAATTTTTATAAAAAATTAAATTTGGAGCTTTGAATATTACCATAAAAAATTTATGATAGATAAACTTCAAAAGTTAACGAGAACGAATTTAATATTTGGAAACGGAGTGAGAAATATATACTGCTTTCTTGTTTACGCAATTATTTTTAAATTAAAAAGGGAAAAAACGTTTATAAATATGTATTTTTTAAATTTAGTAAATTTAATTAAAATCATTAATAGTTTTAGTAAATTATACATTATCAATGCAATAGCATTAATTAATTTAATAAATAAAATCAGTTATAGTAATTAATTCTAATAATATTTAAAACAGAAAATTTCTAATGATTAAGTCAGTGTTTCTCAACCTTTTAGTATTCACGGCCCAATTTTCAATCATAATTTTCATCGTGCCCCCTCCTCCCCACCGCATACAATAAAATGTATACAATACTAATGTATTTTGAGTATTTTGGAGCTAAACCTACACTACAACCTTAATTTTAAGCTTTACAAATTACCAAGAATACGGAAATTTATTGACAATTTATTTGCATGTTATGCGGATATTTATTTGTAACACCGATCATCAGCATTGCAAAAACAAGAATCCTATACCTTTTTATTGGTCTTGCTTCCCGCCATGTCCGGCATTCTCACGGTTTCGAGAGAAGTTTCGATTTGTCTGGTCAGCTTAAAAGTTAAGTTAGGAGCGTGCGCAGATGTGAACAAATATTTTCTCATAGGGAGAAGGAGAAAGTTCTATGACGCCAATTTCAATTCCAGACAATCTCATTCGAAACGATCCTTCTATCGCTATTGAATCTTTTCTGAATGTGTATGTTATAAATATTTTCGTATAATTGCAATTCATCGTATTAAATATTCATGGCAGATGACTTATGCAGAATCATGGATAAATTTTTAAGCGGGCTTAAGCGAGCATTAGAAGATAGACAAGCATCAACAAGTACACAGAAAAGCGTGGTTAAGAAAATAAAAACAAGAAAATATTCTCAAGAATACTTAAATTTTGGATTTACTAGTACTGAAGTAGATGAAGAAGAAAGGCCCCTGTGTATCATTTGCTCAAAAATGTTGGCGGCAGACAGCATGAAACCTAATAAACTTAAACGACATTTGGAAACGCTTCATAGTGAGTACGTAAACAAACCCTGAGAATTCTTCGAATTAAAATTAAAATCATATGAAAAGCAAAAATATTGTTTAAAAAACTTTGTATGTGAATGAAAAAGCTTTAGTTGTCCCTTACAAAGTTTCATATAAAATAGCCAGATGTAAAAAGCCTCATTGGTCTTATTTTGCCAGCCGCATTTGAGATTGTAGAAATTATGTTTCGAGATAATTTTGCAAAACAACTGCAGTCTATACCTCTTTCAAATGATACTGTTGCCCGTCGAATTGCTGATATAGCTGAAGATGTAGAGTGTCAGCTTTTGTCAAAGTTACGTGACAAATTGTTTTCCATTAAACTCGATGAGGCAACAGATATTAATAAAGATGCTCATTTCATTACCTAAGTTAGATTTTGTGATGATTTACCAGTAGTAGAAGAATTACTTTTCTGCAAACCAATAGAACTCAAATCAACAGCACTCGCATTATTTGCTATCTTAAATGATTTTATGAACGAGGCAAACATAAGTCGGAATATGCAACTCAAACATTGAGTCGGGATATGCACCTATGGTGCTCGTTCTATGTCCGGAAGATTCCAAAGTATTCAAGCATTTGTGAAACAAAAATCGCCACAGTGCGTCTGGACACATTGCATAATCCACAGAGAGGCTTTGGCTTCCAAAGAAATGAGTCCTGGTTTGAATATTGTGTTAACTACGGTTGTAACCGTAGTAAATAATATAAAAATGAGATCCCTGAAATCAAGAATCTTTTCCGCACTTTGTAAAGACATGGGTGCAGTACATTGAGCGTTACTATTTTATTGTGAGGCAAGATGGTTATCCGAGGGAAATTTTTGCAATGTGTTTATGAATTAAGAGAAGAAATCGCAGTTTTCCTAGAAGAGAAAAACAGACCAGAATTAAATTACAAAAAGTAAATAAAAATAAAAGCTGAATGAAATAAAATCTATTTATGAAATGAGTCTAAATCAATACAATTAATATAATTAAGATAACGAAACAAAAAATTATTTCGGATTCGAACAAGTTTAAAATTAAAAAATTAAAAACTTATCATTGTATTTAATGAGAGCTAATGCAGCTACTTCTAAAAGGCAAATAAATCTAAATAAATTAGCAATATAAGCCAAGTAAAAAGGAATATAACATAATCAAAATTACAACAAATAGAAAGAGAATCCGGCCTGAAGACTTTTTCAAGGCGCCACACATATTATTTACAGAAAAATGTCTTAAGATATGTAACCTGCGTCTAATTTCATCTAATGTATAACTGAGTAACCGAAAGAGGTAGAAGTCAATATTTCGCCTGTTGTATTAAATGTTGATGCATTTAGTGATAGAACGACTGTTAATGTTAATGACTGAATGATGAAGTTTATGACTGAAATTAATCTTCAAGGAGAGCTCCGTAGTTGAAGACATAGCTCCTGTCGGCATCTGAATGAAAAGAAATTTCATATTATTTACAGAAATATGTCTTAAGATATGCAGCCTACGTTTAATTTCATCTAATGTGTAACTTAAGAGTAAGTGATGAGTAATCGAAAGAGGTAGAAGTCACAATATTTCGCCTATTGTATTAAATGTAGACGCAATTAGTGATAGCACCTGGGACATATTGAATAGTCCCAGTGAATGACTGAAATTAATCTTGAAGGAGAGCTGTGTATTTGAAGGCACAGTTCCTGTCGCCATCTGAATGAAACTCCCATCTTGACGAAAAAGAAAATTTCGTTGAGGTGTTAGGAAGAAAGCGCGAATTATGGCCAAATAATCCGGAAGTGCGCGGTCACAGAAGATGCCGTCTTTTTTGCAGCAGGTGGCTTGGCTGGTTGAAGAAGCATCAGGTGAAGAGAAAAAAAGTCTTGACCTTCGACCCCAGACCAGAGTCATGTCGTGAGGGCGCCATTATCTATTCATCGGTAACTATTCAGCGCTTTTTCAGTGTTTGGTTAATGATATCGAGTGTTATTTCAGTTCTTGTAGCAGCGGGGCTGGGAATTGCCTCGTTCACACTGAAAGAGTTGAACTTAGGGTTCAAGTCACCAATGAATGCCAGCGGTTCGGAGAGAAAACGCATTTTTAAATATGTAATTACAAGGCAGGCTCTTCTTTCGCTTCCAGCTTTTCAAGAAGGCGAGCGAGCGCCGCAAAACACGAAATTACTGGAGGTATTTCAGAGTAAACATGTTTCTGCTGGATCACAATTTCGTTTTGATTTACACAAAGGAAGAGACGCAGATGGAGCGCATTTTTTTCTTCTTCTCTGGAGTGAAACCAAAGCTCAGGATATGCCTTCTGACGCATAAAAGATCCAGACTGGGAAAACATTCATTATAAAAATCGGCAAAAGATCTTTGGTGATTCTTTTGGTGATAATTGCAGAAATTTCTATTTAACATTTGTGTTAGAACCTAATAAATTATGTAAAAAGTTTCATGACTCAAATTTATATATTTTTAAATAATTGAGTTAACTTTTTTTCAAACATTCTCCATCAAACACGAATGAACAAAATCTCTCATACTTTAGTGTATATTAATAACATGTTCATATCGGAAATTAAACCCAAAATATTGCAATATTTGAAATACTTGTAAATAATATAATTTAAGTGTGAAATCGTAGGTCTTCTTCGAAATTCGACCTTCATCTATATCTATATAAATAAAAATGAATGTTTGTATGTCTCTTATGCCTTCCAAAAACGTTCATGACACTTGGTCAGCTTATTGCTTACATTTACGGGATGTTATAGGCATTGTACAATTATCTAAAATTAAAAAAAAAATTGAATCTCAACCGCATCTATTTATGAAGGATTAATCACCAAATAACTCGCCGAGGAGACTAGAGTCTGTAGAAATGATAAATCCGAGTGAAAGGTTAATATTTTGTAGCAATAGTAGCAAATGTCATGTAAGTCGTTCTCAGAGGTAATAACTTTACTACAGATTATGCGAGAAAGTTTTTGGAAGACCCCTGGGGTTTTTAAATTTTAATTAAATTTTAGCATTTTTCGCTGTAACTACCAAAAATATTGCTGTACAAATAATTTTGCACTATGTTAATTTTCAAAAATTATCTTTTGAACTATATTAACGATTTTAGTGTATAAATATATTTTCTATGTTTAATCAATTTTAAAAGAAAATATTTTAGTCACATATCCTAAAATGAAATGTGAGAATTCTGAAGGAATATTAAAGGAATCGCGAGATACAATAAATAGTTTCTTTCTTTACCATTCTGAAAGAACACCAAGTTTGGCAGTTCTAAAAGAATACGCAAATCTAATATATCAAAATGAATATTTGTATGTTCGTATTTCTTATCCTGTCTTACCTTTCATCCTATTTCAATAAAACATTGCCAAATTATTGAATGTATATTATTTTTTTCGGCGGCAGCAACGCACCGGGTACCAGCTAATTTTGTATAAATTTGCAACGAATTTTCTTAAAATAATTAGTTTTAATCACTGTTTACAAATAAAACATGTCGCGAATTGCAGACAGATTTTTTAAAACAAAATAATGACTGCGTATTAAATATGAAAATGAATGAAAAAAAGTCGGGAAAGCTGAGTTTAAAGTTTATATTTCTGAGATGAAAAAAAAGAAATTTTGTAAATATTCGCTGTAAAATAATCTTTCCATTTTCCCTATTTATTCAAATAAGGAGAATTATTTTCTTCGCTCTTTTCTTGACTTAACAAATCTTAATTATCACTCACTCGTCAGTAATATATGTGAATATTTTTGGAGTCATTTGAATGGACATATTTTTCTGCACTTCTTTTACAATTTGACACAATCTCCATACAATTATTGTCCAAAAGGTTAGTTGTGCTTATTTAATATTACCTAAATTGAAATAAAACCGTGAATAATATGGATATTCAAATGGGAATATTCCAAAACTAGTTCATTTGCCCGCCGCTAATCGGGTATTTTCAAGCTTCATTTCAACTGGAATTGCACGCTCATTCGTGGGATAATAAAAATAATTAAATTCATTTTCTCCGAATATATATAAAATGCTTCGAATGCGTTTTACTTAAAATATTATTATTTGTAAAATCTTCATAGCATGTACAACTTGATTTCAAACGAAAATTTAAATTGCAACACAAGAGTTTTAAAGATAAAAGAGAAATAATTTTTTATGTACGAAAAATAATATTTAATGCACGAGAAATAATTCTTTATGTACAATTTTATTTTAAAGAAAGATACAAAATTTAATTTAACATTTCAGAAGTCAAATAAACAAAATGATTTAAAATATGTACAGTATCTCCATTTATTAGGAATGGTTATACTAAAGATAAGATAACATTTTCCATGTTTAGAAACATATTTATTAATTTATTGTTATTAACTTTTTTAATTATTTATTAATAAGAACATTGCTCATCAACAATGATTATCCTTTGCGTAATTGTTATTCTTATCCTGCTTTTTCTTACTTATAACTGAAACGCAAAATCTTATTTATATTTTCTAAATTTATTAGAATGCAATTATCCTTTTCTTAATTGTCATTCTCATTCTGCTTTTTCTTACTTATACTTGAAACGCGAATCTTATTTATATTTCCTAAATTTATTCCCATGCAATTATCTGCTGCAGACGAAATCAGATTTTGGAAATCTGAACTCCCGCCTCTTTAAAAGTCAGCGGAAAATTTTCCCATTCTATTATTCTATCACGTAAGAAAAATAACTGAAATCTTATTTCAAATTCACAAAAATATTTTAAACGCTTCACTAGCACAAGTGAAATAAAAACAAATTCTGAATAAAAACGTCAAGAAATTTTGCAAAATGAGAGCCAATGCCATTTTTTTCCTTAAATGACATTGGCTCTTTTTTTCCTAAAATGGCATCACAAATGATACGAATTACCACTGTGTTTTTCTAGTGAGAAACAACAGAAAGATTCCTACATACATTATTTATGATATTATTCTTTCTCCGAAAGCTGAATTCTTTCCTTCAAAATCAACGTTTATTTTAAAAGTCAACCCTTCACATTCATTGGTTTTCACCTGCAATATTCGTTTCAGCACCCAAAGGCGCAACAATCTGCTAAATATTTTTTATTCTGAAATTCATTCCTTTTGGTAGACACACGAGCACTATTAGATAACTCAGTTCCACTAAGCAATTTAAAAAAGGAAACAATTGAAGGGTTTGCTACAGAAAGGAGGTAGCACCAATTGTTAAAATTTGCTTAGTTTAGTTGTATTTAAGTCCCGTTTTGAAGCAACACTAGGGCTATTTTGGGATGGACGCCATCATTTTGAACCAATGTCAGATGACGAGGCCAACACCTGAGCTGGCACTCCCCTCTCCAAACTTCCACACCAGTTAAAGGACGTTTGGCCCTTACGGATTCAATGTGCCGCAGACTCGCTTATATGGTGGTTCTTCGGTGGAATCGGGCTTCGAACCTGCAACCCTCCGAAACCGAGACCTCACCACCGGACCATCGCGACCTCAATTAAAATTTGCAGGAAGCCGTAAAAAATGTCAGAAAATTTTAAATTACAATGAGACAGACAGATCCATCTCTGGAGAAACGCGAAATCTTAGTTCTGACGTTCTTATGGCACCAAATGAACAAGTTTTTACTGCGTGATAGGGCATGTAACTCTAAATTTCCCCAAGTTGGAGCGACATCCCTTTTGCAGCAAACCCTTCAACTGTTCAGAAACCCTTTTATCGTACAATGGAATGCAGTGCCTAGATTATTTTTCAATAATCTAGTCCAATCTTTAACGCCCCGATTTTAGTTATTTTAGCATCCCATTGTGAAGCAACACTAGGGCTATTTCGGGATGGACCTCGTCCTTTTGAACCACTGCCAGATGACGAGGACGACACCTGAGATGAAATCCCTCTTTCCACACCACACCAGCTGGAGGATGTTTGGCCTGACAGATTGAACGTGCAAGAGGCCCCCTCACACGACGGTACTTCGGTGGAATCGAGTCTCGAACCTGTGACCCCCCCAGCTCCGAAACGTCCCGGTTTAAAGCAACGCTACAACTATTTTGGGACGGATCACATAATTCTGAACCGTTGTGAAATGACGATGATCTCTGCAAATCGGACGGATTTAATGAGCGACAGACACACTTGTACGAAGGTTATGCAATGGAATCGGAAGACCTGACTCCATTGCATAACATAAGTTGTATATAATAAAGTTATGCAATACGCTGATTGCATAACATAACCTTCACTTCCATTGCATGATATAAGCTGAGACCTTACTCCGTGGCCCTTGGGGCCGCGGTTGCAATGTCTCGGAGGATTTGAGGTTCGAGACTCGATTCCACCAAAGAACCGTCGTGTAGGGGGGTCTGGTGCACGTTCAATCCGTCGGGGTCAAATATCCTCTTTCTGGTGTGGTGTGAAAGTTTGGAGAGTGAGTGCCACTTCAGGTGTCGTCCTCGTCATCAGACCGTGGTTGAAAAAGACGGGGCCCGTTCCAAAATAGGCGTAGCGTTGCTTCAAAAACGGGACGTTAATATAGCTAAGCCAAACTAAACTTTTGAAAAAGGTCCCTGTGTTTTCCTTATCATGTGATGGACGCGTGTCAGTCATTAGAACTGTAAACAATTATTTTTTCTCCCTACTCCATCCATATTTGTCAAATTTCTTTTACATTCATTTTTCTCATGCATAATAAAATGGATTGACCACCTTTTCGAACTTAATAATGATTTAACCTATTTATTTAATAAAATTTCATTTCTTCTAGAATGGCACCACATTATAGAGAATTTCAGGACCATGGCGAACTGGTCGTAAGGTCTCGGATTCGGAACCGGAGGGTTGCAGACTCGAGACTCGATTCCAACGAAGAAACCTCGTGTAAGGGGGTATCTTGCACGTTCATTCTGTCAGGCCAAACGTTCTTCCGCTGGTGTGGAGAGAGGGGTGCCAATTCAGATGTCGTCCTCGTCATCTGACCGTGGTTCAAAAGGACGAGGTCCGTCCCAAATAACCTTGGTGTTGCTTCGAAATGGGACGTTAATATAACTAAACTAAACTAAAAACTAGACCATGACCCTTAGGCGAGATACAGAAGAAACTGCTGAAAAATTTTCCTATGAGTAGGAATGTTATTGCAAAAGATTTTAAAACCACTAAAAGACGAAAGGGAAATATTCTTGGTTTTTAAAGCGAAAGACACGATATTCAGAAGAGCAAACACTGTGCGAATGAACCTCTTGCATATAAATAAAAAGGAAGTCTCTTATGCGTTTCCGCTCATCCGACTGTGATAAACTTTCAACAACTTGCTTGCACTTACGGGAGGGTTACGATCATCTCAAGTATAAAAAATATTTTCAGATCTATTGACCGACAAGTTTCATTTGAAATCTTAATAAATAATTAAAATAACATCATTCAATCTAATGAAGATAAGATGTAGGACATTTGTCTTATTTGAAATGAAGAAAAGCAGAAGAAAAAACACACATTGGACTTAATAAAACAATGAAAGTGAATTATATTTTTTCGCAGGAAACTCTTATATCAGGATAATCAAAACAAAAACGTCTATTTGAAATTTTTATATATTTTTTTTGAAGATGGCATTCATAAGAGTTTTAAAGATCCGATGAAACATTGCAACAGTCAACTTTCATTACAAAAATGCAAAGTTTTGTTTCAATTTAAACAATAGAATATTATTGAAAATTGTGCATATATTTTTTTAAAAAAATTGAATAATTAAATTGTAATTTTTGAAAATATAAGTATTTTATTTCTAATATGATGAAAAAATTATTTTTGGGGATAAAATTTTCAGACGTTATTTTTAATCAGCAGGTCACTTCAAAACTTTCTACCATACTCTCTAATATGAATTTCACCCTCCTCCCTTTCCACTACATAAAACTCTTTACCTTGATCAAGGCTGTGAATGTTACGGGTGCTCAGATTTTTATTTTCAGAGTCTTTCAATTTGTGTGTTTCGTAGTATGGTAAAAACAGACAAACACCGGTACTTATGTGCTAAGCGCATGATATAAAGGAATAATAATGACAAAATATCGATCTTTGGTATGAATCTAGCATGCAATTTTAGAGATTTTTGGAGGGTTTGTTTAGTTATTTTAACCTCCCGTTGTAAGGCAACACTACAGCTATTTTGGGACGGACCACGTCAGTTTGAACCATGGTCAGATAACGAGGACAATACCTGAGCTGGTATCCCCCTCACCATGCCTCACCACACCAGCGGAAGGACATTTGGACTGACAGATTTAACGTGCAAGAGAATCCCTTACACGACGGTTTTTCTGTGGAATCGAGTCTCGAACCTGAAACCCTCCGGTTCCGAGGCCATAGAGACTTTTGGCGGGAAGATGTCAAGATTTGTCAAAAACTCAAGTTCGAATGCTTTGGCAATGGCATGACTTTCTGTTTGCATATTTCGTATATAAAAATGTAACAAAAATGTAATTTGGTAACTTTTTTAAAATAAAATGATCATACAAATTTGGAAAAAAGAATGCAAGTTGGACATTCCTACCTTCCAAATGACACTCGCTCCAAATTTTACAGCTTCACTTGTCTGTTCTATAGTGTACAACAAACTGGTGCAAACATATTTGTTTTTTATTTTAGAGATTTTTGGCGGAGGAATGTAGAGATTTGTCAAAATCTCGAGTTCGAATGTTTTGGCAATGACATAACTTTCTGTTTGTATATTTCGTATACAAAAATGTTATCAACAATTTGGCGATTATTTTTAGATAAAATGATCATACAAATTTGCAAAAAAGAATGCAAGTGGGGCCTTCCTATCTTCCAAATGACACTCGCTCCAAATGTTGCAGTTTCAGCTGTCTGTTCCATAGTATAAAACACACCAACGTTTGTTTTTTATCAGGAATAAAAATTTCTCTTTAAATAGAAAATAAAGCATGAATAAATGAATATGTCTTTTTCTTCGGCTTTTTTTCAAACGAGATCCAACGGTCTTTGATGCAGCTCTAAATGTCTTCAGCTGGAGTTCGAATGCTGGCACATTTTGAAGAATGCTGTCATGTCACTTAGAAACCATTTGGCAGATGACTTCCAATTCTGCGGGTATTTTGCTAAAAATAAAATCTTACAATCCTAATATAAGTTATTTGTCATCTCATCTGCAGCAACGGAAGCCATACTATTGTTACTTTCATTTGATTACATGGATAGCTAAAGCATTCATTGCTATACAATGCAAAATGCATTTTTTCTAATCTATAAAGGGTTTTGAGTTGTTAGTATTTCTTCCCAATAATCACAGGCCAAAATAATTTGACGGCACATCTATACCTCATGAGGCATTTCTTTGGCACGCTATTCCATAAAGGTTCGCCCTCCATGGAGACGAATATCGTCCAAAATGAGGGGTGATAATTCTCATTTTTCATCATCATCTTTCCATTTTGTTACGCTTGTTTTACCATGCACAATATCCTAGAGGAATTTTATTCAGACTGAGGAAGTGGAAAATCTTGGAATTTCTTACTATTACAGAAGTTTATCCCTGCATTGCTTGCAAATAAAAAAAAGCAAAACCACAAAAAGATTAAAAATCATTCCAGTAAACATAAAATGAAAAGAACAATTTCCAATCTCTATAAATAAAAGTGAATGTTTGTCTGTATGTCTCTCGTACCACTCATCTAATTGTGATAAAACTTTGAATATTTATTACTTGCCCTTACGGGATGGTTATAGGCAGAGTAAAATTATTTGATTTATAAAAAATGTTTTCGTATCTATTTACTGCTTATATTCACCCAGGATGATTCTTAAAATAACTCTCCAAGGAAACACAATAGATTCAGTAAAGATACTAAATTCAATATTGACCTTAATGTTTCGTAGCTGTTGTGCTTAAATGCTATGTGATTCACTCTCTCAGGTAATAACCCTATTAGAGAGTATGCGAGAAAGCTTTAGAGAAACCAATCCTATAAAAATGACATTTTAATAAAATTTTCGCTTTTTTTGCAGTATCTTCCGGAAATATTAGAGTATTCAAATTTTTGCGTCATTTAAACTTTAAAAAATTAATTCATTTATATCAACAAATTTATGGCATAAATATATTTTCTGCGTTTAATCAATTTGAAAAGAAAATATTCTAATGACATTTTCTAACATTAAACATGAGAATTCTGGGCAAATCTTAAACCGTTGATCAGATAGCGATAAAACTTTGAATATTTATTACTTGCTCTTGCAAAATGATTATAGGCATAATAACATTATGTAACATATAACAATTTTTTGGATCTATTTACCGCATCTATTAGTCAAGAAATAAATTTGTATCTTCAGAAGACGGGAAAACAAACAAACAAAAAATATTGCCTACCCTAAAGCTCTTGAATAATAAAATAAAAAAATATACATTAGAATAAAAATGAGTTCTCTTTTAAATATCATTCCACTTCAATGAATGTATTCATTGACGATATTATCCCTAATTGAATAACTACTCAAATTCCAAACGATATTTCCGAAATTATTTCTTCTGGTACCTGCTAGTTCTTTTTAAAAAGACTGAGCTGTAATCACTGGGCAGTCTAAACAACGTACAGAAAAAACTATTGGGGAACGAAAATATACTCGTATACGAAATTTTAGACAGAATATTTTATTTGTTCATAAAGTCTTTTGAATTTTTAGTGAACTGATAAAAGGCATCTGTCATAAATTATTACATCGATCATTTTTCTAATCTATGGTGGCATACTATAATTCACAATCCGTTCGAAAGGGCGTTTTATTTTGTTTCAGTCCAAGCTTCCATCTGGTTTCGCCGACAGAGGGAAAAGAATCGTGCTTTTTTAAAAAAGAAAATTATACATTTTTTAATTCTTAAATTGCCCAGTGTCTCGAATTCATTCTTTCTGCCGCTAATGTATTCCACATGCAATCCATTCGAATACTAATTTACGTATTAAACGGAACGCAAGAAGTTCTCCATCTCATTCTTCGAAGACGCTATAAAAAGAGAGATTCCAAAAAATAAACAATCAACTGGACAAAAGCGGACTTCATAAATGGCTTCTTCAAGTCAGAGAATTGAACCTCGGAATGTTTACATTTCACCTCGTATCAAAAAACTCGGGTTGTTCATTGTCGCCAAAAGATGCCGGCAAAAAATGGCTTCTTCAAGCTGAGGGACTATCTCCATATTATACGAGGAAATCTTTAATTCGAGAATGGAACATTTCTCTTATGATCATTTCTGGCTCATGGATAAGTAAGCTATTTTATGAAGATAGTTTTTCATGCGTATATATATTTCCATTGTGTTATTACCTGTTACGTTTTATTATCTATATAAATAAAAATGAATGTTTGTCTGTATGTCTTATGTTTTCCTAAACTGTTCATCCAATGGCGATGAAACTTGGTCAACTTATTGCTTACATCTACGGGATGATTATAGAGATAGTACGATTATCTGCGATAGAGACAGTTTAAATACACAAATATTAATTTTTATTTAAAAAAAACAACTTGTTGCTTGTTATAAATCTTTTTTCTACACACGCGCAGTCTTGAAGATTTTGTAGCCTAGCATTAATATATAAATGTGTGTGTGAGTGGGTGTGTTTTATTTCTTCTAAGTGGCTGCTATTTATGCAATAAAATCAGTTCCTTATCTCTATAAATAAAAATGAATGTTTTTCCCTTATGCTTTCCTAAACCTCTCATTCGATTACGATGAAAGTTGGGCAACTTATGGCTTACACCTAGGGGGAAATTATAGGGATAGTACAATTATCTAAAATTTAAAAAAAATCGAATCTCAACCGCATCTATTTACCAAGGATTCATCTCCAAATAACTCGCCGAGGAGATAATCTATTATGTAAAAATTCTAAATCCAAGTTAAAGGTTAAAATTTTGTAGCTATTGTACGCAAATGTCATGCAAGTCATTCTCAGAAGTAACAACTTTATAATAGATTACGCGAGAAATTTTTGGGAAGACCAGCCCTGAGGGTTTTTAATTTTAATTAAATGTTAGTGTTTTTCGTCGTAACTACCAAAAATATAATAGCACAAATAATTTAGCACCTTCTTCATTTTCATGAATTTCCGTTTCAATTATAATAACGATTTTATGGAATAAATATATTTTCTATATTTAATTAGTTTTAAAAGAAGATATTTTAATCCCATTTTCTAAAGTTGAATTTGAGAATTCTGAACGATATGAAATGAATCAAGAGATACAAGAGAGAGTTTCTTTCATGACCCTTCGGAAAGAACGCCAAGTTTGACAATTCTGAAAGAATGCACGAATCGGACATATAAAATTGCATATGCGTACTTTATCTACTGTCGTGCCGTTATCCTGTTTCGATAAAATATTGCCAAATGATTGATTGATGGCACTTCATATTACTTTTTTCGGCAACATCAGCTAGTGCATAGTAAAATAAAAGTAGTTTCAATGATTTAAAAATCATTTTCGATAATAATGAAAAAAATGACGGGAAATCTCTGGCTAAGTTCCAAGGAGAAAAGTTGGAAGCTTTAATGAATGAAGATATTTTAATAGAAAAAAATATATTTATGATACGCAAAAAAACTAAGCTCCATCAAATCAATTTCTATGATTATATTGCCGCATTGAAACAAATATTGTCGAGTCTGCATAGCTGAATGGTTATGACGCTGGACTCGTAGTCAGGAGATGATTAGGTGTGCGAATCCCAGTAGGCTTAAAATTTGTTTTTCCTTGATTTCGTGTTCCAGAAGATTCTGGACCTTGCTTTCATTGACCAGATAAGTGCTCTGGACTTTTCTTCCTGTCTCCAGAAAAGGTATTCTGGAACTTTCTCTACTGGTATAAAAGCTGAAGATCTCTCAGTCACAGAGTTGAATTTACTTCCTGTGTCTTCTTGAGTTCTATCTCTTGACAATATTCTCCTGTATGTCGCAAGATCAGCTTAGAAACACTTTGTTCAGATGTTTCGTGCTAACCATTTTGATCAGATATTGCTCCTTTGAACTTCCTTCGATTCTTATTGAGCGGCTTATCATGAGAAATAGTTCGGTTTTTAGTTCGTATAAAAATATTTAAAATTAGGTACTTATGAGAAAATCGAAAACTTGCTTGGTTACTGAAACAATTGGAATTCTTTATTCATGGAATCTGTTTCTTGATAGACAGGTGGAAAAATATTGAGACATCACTTTGTATATTTTCTCACTTGTCTGTCAAGAAATGGAATCCATGGGTGAAGAATTCTAATTATTTCAGTAACCAAGCAAATTTCGATTGCCTCATAAGTACTTCATTTTAAATATCCTTATAAGAACTAAAAACTGAACCATTCCGCTTTGTAAGCCACTCAATAAGAATCGAATCGATACTGCTACGTTCAGTGGTGGCGGAGTAGTCGGTTATTCATTATATTAACGTCTCGTTTTGAAGCAGCACTTGGGCTATTTTTGGGACGCACCTCGTCATTTTGAACAGCGGTCAGATGACGAGGACAACACCTGAGCTGGCAACCCCCCTCTCCATGCCATACCATGGGAGGACTTTTGGCCGGACAGATTGAACGTGCAAGAGAGCCCCTCAGACTACGGTTCTTTGGTAGAACCGAACTGGAAGCCCACCAGTTCCGAAGCCGAGAAAACCGCGGTCTCACCAGATCACAGAGGTTCACTAAAGATGTCAAATGAAAGAATAGAAATCTGTCTTTTCAAGGTACACATATGAGACACATAAGAAGTTACCACCTTGCCATGACGGGTTCAGACCTGCATCAGTTTTAACAACGTTTTATTTTTCAGATTGAAAGTGAGAAATAATGAACGATCAAAGGGTGAACGGGTCTAAACCTCGAATAATCTGAATCATGAGCACATTTCAGCATTCATCACCTCATATATTACAGATAATTGTCATTAATTCTAGGTTCAAGAAATAATTTAAGTTTAAGGTATCCGACTACGTTCGAAGAAAATTTTTTGAAAAATTGGGTATTTTTAACACTATTTCAAACGATGGTTTTTAGATGTATTGTCAATTATAATACAAAATTCTATACATTCTACAAAACTATTTGAAAACATATGTTTTGAGAAATAAGAAAATGTGTAGTACATTTTAATGAAATGGAACCCAAACGGTTAACACTTTTCATAAAATTGTACTGCAGCCATCCTATTTTTCTTTGTACACAAGTTGAATATAATGATGAATAAAATGAACCAAAATCTAAGAAAAATCTTGAGATGCAAAGAAGTGATGGGGAAAAATATACGTATATATGCATTTTTTCCCCATAAATTCGCAAATTCATTTTTCTAAAAACACCTATAAATGAAGCAGTATTCCACCAACCATAAAACTTTTGGTTCATTTCATTGCTCATATTATTTAAAATGCACTCTGAAATTTTTATGTAAATAACTCTATTATTTTTAGAGGTATCATGTTAACGGTAAAGAATTTTTATGAATAAGTTTTGAGAAAATGGAAATGAAAGACAAATTGTAGCTGGAAAATAGGTGACCCTGGAGGATAGGTCAGTCCTTCCTTTTACTAGAAAAGACAAATTGTTATGAAAAGAGGAAAGTCGGAATTTCCAGAAAAAACAATAAAAAAATATGTGGTCGAGTGTTTTTAATACCTGAAATCAACTTTAAGTTGGGTCAACATTATTAATTAACAAGATTAATTTATAATTATTAAGAAATTTAATTTTTTCTATAGATTGATATAAATATTAAAATCCTTTTTTGAACTATAATTTGCTCTTCCTTTTTCATTAGTTAAAAGTTTTTAAGTCACAAAATCACTAAAATAAATTATATAGACAAATAACTTGTACAACTTATAAAGTACTCTCTCTCAAAAATGATATCCTAAATGACTTTGGATGAACTTATCAAAAAGGAGAAGCGAAATATTCAGACATTGTTTATCAACCTTCAGTTTGCTCCATCGTCCATTTTGTAAAATAGGAATTGTAATTAGATATATTTGTTCCAGTTTTATGTCCACAAAATGGTTACACATTCAAAAAATGGTAGCTCATTTCATTTCGATTTTATAAAAGAACTTTATATGCATTAAAAAAGTGCCATAGTTGAAGTGTAAAAGCCTTTTTGATGGCATGGAATTTTCTAGAAAATATTTAATTAAAATTTCCCAATAAAATAATTTTGCTACATTTTTATTAAGTACGAAAACTTTTTTATTTATGGACATAAAACTATTCATAATATGTCTGTAAGAATTTCTTCCAGTTTCATTTGAAAGGAAATCAAAATCTAGGGTGATTCCATTCATGAATATCCTTTTATTTCTCTGTTTCTGTTGAAAAATGTAGGCCTGTCATCAAGGTATCCGACTAGATTCAAATCACTGGTGATCAACCCCACTGGCGAATTTGTTTTCATTGTTATCAGCTGCAATTCAGACTTTTTCAAAAAAAGCTTATCTTTAGTGGGAGATCCTCCAGGGTCACAGATTTTTTTCAGCTCAAATGTCCATTTTCTCAAAACTTTCATAAATCTGCTAACATGATATCGCAACAACTAACAGAGGTACTGTCATACAAATTTCAGCGTGTATTTTAAATGATATGGACAACAAAAGGAACCCAAAGTTTGATGGTTGGTGAAATGCGTTTTCTTTTGAAGGCGTTTTTCAGAAAATGTAAGCAGTGAATTCATGGGGAAAAAGCACGAATATTTTCCCCCATCACTTCTTTGCAAATCAAAATGTTTCTTGGTGTTTGGTTCATCATTCGATTCTATAACTTGTGTACAAAGAAAAATAAGGTCGATGCATTACAATTATTTTTAGAGTGTTCACCGTTTTGCTTAAATTTCACTACCATTTACTATACATTTTCCTATTTCTCAAAATATACTATATTTTCAAATACTTTTTTAAATTTATAGTGTTTATAACTGACGATACATTTAAAAACCGAAAACAGTTTTTAAAAAATCCAATTTTTCAAAAATTCCCTTCGGACGTAGTCGGACACCTTAAAAGGATCTCAACTAACATTCACCTGCATTCATTAAAAACTGAAATCGTATAAATAATAAAGCTCAATAAGAATCGATTCGATATTAGTTTTTCTTATTTTTGTTAAAATACGAACATAAACAAATAAAGAACCCATTTTCTACGGTGACACGATAGCTACTGCTTAGCTTTTCATTATAAAGTATATTTTTATTCTTGGAAATGAAGTTGGAAGCAAGGAAATGATGAAATGGCCCCCGCACTTCGGTTTTAATGGAACTGGAAGGTTTACTAATTACACAAGAAATGACTCGTCATTTGGTTTGAAGGTTGACATTTATGGGGTAATTGTATTGCGTTTTCTTTTTGTTCTTCGGTTCCAGGAAGACTTTGAGCCTTTGTTCCCTCAGAATATCTTTTACTTTGCTCCGAAATGCTTCAGATATTCATTTTTTAGATACTTGTTATGATACAGTTTATCACGATGGAACAATGCTTTCCACCCTTAAACATAATGCTGGAATTTTAATGTCTGGCTGAACTAAATAGGAATCATTGATGAAACTTGACTCGATAAAGGTGGCTTGCACTTGTACTCTTGATTTTTCTGTTGACAATTCTTTGCGATGAAGTGGAAGAGATTTGTGAAAAAAAAAAGGCATGGCAAATTTAGGTAGGCTTGTACTTGTACTCTTGATTTTTCTGTTGACAATTCTTTGCAATTGTTAAATAAATCCTTAACTGGCAAAAGCAAGCCTGAAATATTTTATCCTGTCGCGTATTGTACTACTTTCACTTTTTGTAAGGGGCAACATGTATAAAATCAGATTCAAAATAAAGGAAGAAAAGAGTTGTTCGATTAAAATACTGTTTTACTTTTTAAAAAGCTATAGGAGAAAGAGAAACAAGTTTGTTTTCTGCAATTCTCAACATTTGGTGAAGTGATCATATGAAAGTATTCAAGTGATATACAGGTCAGACAATTTATTTATCTTTTAGTAACGGATATTTTGACCGTTAAAAATCAGAGGATACATTGCATTTTGCTTTCGTTATTTGTGTCTAAGTTTGTGGAAATGGAAGCACTAATTCAGAGACGGAAACCTGTTAGAGCATCTTTTACGCGAATATGTAACGGAATTAAACTTGAAGTAGAAAAAGAAAACCCGGATGAAGAATTTATAAGATCAAAATTGTCAACTTTAGAACGTTTGTCAGAAGAACTTCGTTCTTATTACATTAAAATTTTGGATTCAGAATATTCTTCTGAAGAGCTGTTTAACAGTGAGTGGGAAAGCATAGAAGAATACAGAGAAAAATTGGATTTAATTAAAGTAAAAGTTGAAATATTCTTTTCCCGCCAAACTGAGCTATACGTCGCCAGTGTGTCTTCAAATTTAAACCAACTCAAGCTGCCTGAAATAGTATTAAAGCAATTCGGTGGAGATATTAAGGATTTGTTGCCGTTTTGGGGTCAATTCCAACGAATTCATGATGATAAAGAAATTCAGAACGAAGATAAATTTCACTACTTGATCCAAGCCACCATACCTGGCACTAGAGCGCGTAATATTGTGAATAGCTTCCAGGCGACTGCGGAAAATTATCAGAAAGTAATAGAAAGCTTGAAAAATAGATTCGGACGGGAAGAACTGTTAGTAGAATTTTACATACGAGAACTGTTAAGCCTAATCATTAAAAATGTAACGGAGCAGAGGAAAAAGTGCAGTGTATCCGAGCTGTACGATAAGTTAGAATCGTATTTACGTTCGTTAGAATCAATCGGAATGAAAAGCGACAAATACGCTGCCATGCTATTTCCGCTTGTTGAATCTTGTATTCCAGAGGAATTATTAAGAGTTTGGCTAAGAAATTATGCATCAATAATTATAGAAGAAAATACTTATTCCGAAAAATTAAAACAATTATTATTATTTTTGAGAAATGAAGTTGAGGGAGAGCAGCGAATTTCTCTGACAAAATCTGGGTTCAAATTGGATTTTGATGCGCGAAATGAAAGTAGAAGGGATAGAAGATTAAAAAATGATCTCGTGCCTACAGCGAATGAACTATTCTCAGGTCATAAGAAAATATTTAACATCGGAGAAAAGAGCTCTTGCATTTTTTGTGATAAATCACATGAAAACCAAAACTGTTTTGTGGCTCAAAAAATGAGTTCAACTCAAAGGAATGATGAAGTTAAGAAGAGGAATGGATGTTTCATCTGTCTAAAAATTGGACATAGGGCCAAGCAATGTAGATCAACTGTACGATGCTTGATATGCTTAAGAAGACACTGGGCTGTAATGTGTTCAGACTTGCAAACATGTAAAAAGAAAGATGATAGAATTATGGAAGAAGATGCGCAAAAGGTATCTTTAGCAAGTACCAGTTTTAGTTGCCCTGATGAAGTGTATCTTCAAACATTATTAGTGAAAATTGAATCTAATAAAAGTCAGAAAACGGTAAGGGCACTTATTGACACTGGATCCCAGCGTTCATATATATTAAAAAGAACGGCTGAAGATATTGGGTGTCATTCAAATGGAACAGAAACTTTGATTCATGCTCTTTTTGGAGGAGCCACAACAAAGAGAGAAAATCACAGACGTTATGAAGTATCTCTTAGTAGCCTATATGGCAATTATTCTAGAAGATTAAACCTCTTGGAACAATCGAAGATTTGTGGACCAGTGACAAGTTTGCAGCCTGAACCGTGGATGGAAGAAATTTGACAAAAAGGTATCTCTGTCTCCGATGTAGGAAGAAAAGACCTAAAAATAGAAATTCTTATAGGAGCAGACGTCGCAGGTGCATTGTTAACGGGAAATGTTCACAAATTACAAAACGGGTTGGTTGCTGTGGAATCTTTGCTCGGATGGACAGTTATGGGGAGAATAAATTATTACACCTCAGAAAATAATGTGTGTATCGCCTCTGAAATAACGTCCATGTTGGTTCATAGTAGCGACATTGAAAACTTGTGGAAACTAGAGGCATTGGGAATTAAAGATTCCAAAGAAAATAGAAGTGATGTCGAATTACAAGAAGCAGTATGGGATCATTTTAACAAGACCCTAAAAAGGACAAATGATAGATATGAAGTCTCTTTACCTTGGATCAACGAGAAAGACAAATTACCCAGTAACAGAGAAATAGCGGAAAAAAGATTAATTTCCACGACAAAGAAACTCATGCTGAAAGATAAAACAGAAGCTTACAATGCAGTGTTCGAAGAATGGGTTGAATCTGGAATAATAGAAGAAGTACCAGAAGCGGAAAAAAATGTACACAGTCATTACCTTCCACACAGGCCGATATTCAAAGAGAACTCTACAACATCCATAAGACCAGTTTTTGATGCTTCGTGTAAGCAGAAGGAATTTCTTTCCCTTAACGAATGTCTCGCAAAGGGTGAAAATTTAATCGAATTAATACCAAGCTTGCTTCTTGATTTTAGACGAGGAAAAATAGGAATTATTTCAGATATCAAAAAGGCTTTCCTTCAGATATCTATTGGAAAAGGTGATCGTGATTTTCTGAGATTCCTGTGGTGGAAAGACTCTGAACAAAAGGAAATAAAAGAATTTCGACACTGCAGAGTAGTTTTTGGACTAAAATGTAGTCCGTTTTTATTAGGTGCCGCGATAAATTCGCATTTGGATCAGAGTGATGTTTCTCTGAAAGCAATAGCTTCAAAATTGAAATCTTCATTCTACGTAGATAACTGTGTCACGTCAGTCGATTCGAATGAAGAAGCAGAAGATTTTATTGAAAAGTCAACTCAATTGATGGCAAGTGGTAACTTTGACTTGAGAGGTTGGGAGCAGACAGAGAGGAGCAATACAAAATCGACAAAAGGTGAACCACTAAAGGTTCTTGGTCTTATGTGGGATAAGTTTGAAGATTCACTGTTTTGTGACATACCTAATATCGATTTAGATGGTATCATAATTACAAGACGAAACATGCTATCCTTTGTACAGAGAGTCTTCGATCCAATTGGTTTTAGCTGTCCTTTCACACTTCGACCAAAGGTGTACTTGCAAAATAGTTGGGAAGCTAAATTGAGCTGGGATGCAGAGCTGCCTGAGGAAATCAAAAGAAAATTCTTGAAAGGGGTTAAGGAATTACCCTTGTTAGCATCAGTAAAGATTCCTAGGCAAGTTACTCTGACCGATGGGCAGTCTTTTAGCCTCCATTCATTTTCCAATGCTTCACAGGGATCTTATGCGAGTGTAGTGTTTTTAAGAAGCCAAAAATTAGGTGAAGTCAAAGTGACACTATTGCAAGCTAAAGCCAGAGTAGCTCCGTTGAAGAAAACAACTATAACAAGACTTGAATTGCTTGCTTGCCTTATTGGAGCGAGATTGACTTCATCCATTAAGAAAAACCACAAGATCGTAATTTCAAAAGAGTATTATTAGACCGATTCTTCAACTGCGCTCTTCTGGATAAAAAATATGCAAGCCTGGGGAACTTTTGTGAACAACAGAGCTTCTGAAATTAGGAATCTGACTGACTTTAGAAATTGGCACCATATACCTGGTACAGAAAATCCAGCCGACATGCCATCAAGAGGATGCTCAGTGAAGAAACTTATTGAATCCAGATGGTGGGAGGGGCCTCGTTGGCTGACAATGTCGGAAGATGAATGGCCTCACTCTGTGCCAATCGATGACAAAGTAGAAGTTGACAAAGAAAAACGTAGAGAAGTACTGACGTCATTAAGTTATGTTGATGATTTTCCCTCGCGAGTCTTCTACTACTTTTCAAAGTACACGAAAATACTAAGAATGATGGGTTGGATATACAGATTTATAGGGAATTGCCTGAAGACAAAAGAAGAAAGAGAAGACGGCGAGTTAAAGGTAAATGAGTTAAAAATGGCAGAGAAATCTATTGTAAAGATCATCCAACGTGATGCATTTTCTTCAGAAGATATAAAGAAACTAAAGTCACTTAGTGTATTTAAAGACGAGGAAGGCATTTTACGAGTTAAAACTAGATTAAATGAAAGAAAAGACCATCACAATTTTATTTTTCCCATGTTACTTCCGAAGAAGCATGCAGTTGTAGAGAAACTAATACTTCATAAACATTTTTCTTCGTCTCATGCCGGGATACACGTATTAATTTCCAAACTTCGAGAAAACTTTTGGATTATCAAAAGCAGATCGACTATCCGAGGAGCTTTATCTCAGTGTATTAGATGAAGAAGGCATGAGGGTAAAGCACTGCAGACAGTACCAGCTGCTTTACCCGAAAATAGAGTTAGAGATGCTAAGATTTTTGAAATTGTGGGTGTTGATTTGGCCGGCCCACTAATTTTGAAGAACAAGAGTAAAGCTTGGATCATACTTTTCACCTGTGCTGTTTTCAGAGCAGTTCATTTGGAACCGATTTTAACCCTTTCTACACAGGGATTTTTACTTGGATTTCGAAGATTTATTGCGCGTAGAGGGCGACCATCAATAATTTACAGCGACAATGGTAGTAATTTTGTCGGATCCAACAATCTCTTCGAATCAATTGATTGGAACATCATTGGATGAGACGCTGCCATACTTAAGATAGACTGGAAGTTTAGTCCAACAGCAACACCATGGTGGGGCGGTTTTGGGAACGACTTGTGCAAATGATTAAGAAACTTTTACGTCGCATCTTGGGCCGGGCATCTTTAAATTACGAAGAGTTAATGAGTGTGTTGTGCGACTGTGAATCAACTGTGAATTCCAGACCACTCAAATATGTGACAGAGGATTCTGACGATCCCATTCCTTTGACACCATCCTTGTTTTTAGGTGAAATTCCAGAGTTTGGTGTGCCTGTCTTGGATCACCTAGATCGAGTTGACTTCAAAAAGAGGCTTAGACATCTTCAAAGTGTGCGTGAACTTCTGAGAAAAGGGTTTAGACTGGAATATCTCAGTTTATTGGTTCAACGTCCATCAACAATCTTAATTTCCAAACGGATTAAAGTTGGGGATATAGTTCTCAACGAGTGCGACAACAAACGCAAAGTGCTATGGCCTCTAGCCAAAGTAATAGAGATATATCCAGGCAACATTCGTGTTGTTCGTGTCAAAACCGCTTCCGGTGAATTAGTTCGACCAGTAAAGAAAATATTTCCCCTCGAAATACCTTCATCTATGGAGTCAGATGAGAAAAATGAATCTGAAACACTTGAAAAGGAAAATATGGTTTCTGAATCACCAATGAATAATTCTGTTTCAGAGTTGTCCCGGAGGTTCAAAACTATTGTGACTAGATCTGGAAGACAAGTTAAATTCCATCCAGACTCATTATTGAACTCTAAGTAACTACAAAATTTAAATACTAAGAACTGAATTTTAAACATTTAATACATAACTTTAATTGTTGAAATAGCTTTAATTGTTTTATTAATGTTTTGATTAATTGATGTATCATTAATCAAAAGGTGGGAGGATTGTTAAATAAAAACTTAACTGGCAAAAGCAAGCCTGAAATATTTTATCCTGTCGCGTATTGTACTACTTTCACTTTTTGAAAGTGGCAACATGTATAAAATCAGATTCAAAAGGAAGTACACGGAAGTATTCAAAAGGAAGAAAAGAGTTGTTCGATTAAAATATCTGATACTGTTTTACTTTTAAAAAAAACCATAGGAGAAAGAGAAACAAGTTTGTTTTCTGCAATTCTCAACAGCAATGAAGTGGAAGAGATTTGTGAAAAAAAAAAGGCATGGTAAATTTAGGTAAACTTACACTTGTACTCTTGATTTTTTTGTTGAAAATTCTTTGCAATGAAAAAGAAGAGATTTTTGAAAAAAAAAGGCATGGTAAATTTAGGTAGGCCTGTACTTGTACTCTTGATGTTTCTGTTGACAATTGTTTCCAATGAAGTGGAAGAGATTTTTGAAAAAAAGGCAGGGTAAATTTAAGTAGGTTTGAAATTGTACTCTTGATTTTTCTGTTCACAATTCTTTACAATGAAGTGGAAGATATTTCTGAAAAAAAGGCATGGTAATTTAAGTAGGCTTCCTTTTGTACTCTTGATTTTTATATTGAAAATTCTTTGCAATGAAGAGGAAGAGATTTGTGAAAAAAAAAGGCATGGCAAATTTAGGTAGGCTTGCACTTGTACTCTTGATTTTTCTGTTGAAAATTCTTTGCAATGAAGTGAAAGAGATTTGTGAAAAAAAGGCATGGTAAATATAGGTAGGCTTGCACTTGTACTCTTGATTTTTCTATTGACAATTCTTCACAATGAAGTGGAAGAGATTTGGGGAAAAAAAGGCATGGTAAATTTAGGTAGGCTTGCACTTGTACTCTTGATTTTTCTGTTGACAATTGTTTGCAATGAA
>JAPMOQ010003629.1:44907-61005 GCA_026543055.1 Argiope trifasciata
ATAACAAAACTATGCAATCTATATAAATAAAAAGGAATGTTTGTCTGCATGTCTCTTATGTAGTGCCGTACCACTCATCCGATCGCGATGAAGCTTTGAATACTTATTTCTTGAAGTTACGGGATGGTTACAGGCAGAGTAAAATGATGTCATCTGCATAAATAAAAAGGAATGTTTGTCTGAATGCGTGTTATGTGCTGCTGAAGAATGGAAAGCACACACGGTGCGTATAGCGTTCGGGCTATCGCACATCAAATGGATATACCATGGAGTATGGTACACTAAACTATCCGTAAAGTGCTGTAGTACTACCCATGTAAAATCAAAGATGCTCAAGAACTTCAACCTAACTTTCCTGCTGCATGCGAATCTGTCACTTTGGAAGACCGCGGTAGTAAGGTCTCGTCTTCGGAACCAGAGGGTTTCAGGTTCGTGACTCGATTCCACCGAAGAACCGTCGTGTAAGGGGGTCTCTTGCACATTAATTCTGTCTGGTTAACTGTCCTCCCGCTGGTGTGGTGTGTAGAGGGGGGTGACACTTCAGGTGTCGTCCTGTTCATCTGACCGTGGTTCAAAATGACGAGGCCCGTCCCAAAATAGCCTTAGTGTAGTTTTACAACAGGAAGTTAAAATAACTAAACTAAACTATCTAAAATAAACCAAACTGTCACTTTGGAATTCCTTGAGCGGATGTAAATGGATGGACACTGACCATGGAAAATTTTGCGGATAGATGAAGTCCCTTTTTACCTAAATGACTCTGTCATTTAGGTAAAAATGACAGTGACAAACTAGCACCCATAATTGCTAGATTCATTGAATGTTCCTAAAGTCATCATTTAGCGTGATATGACAGCTAGTTTCATAATTGAACCGTTTTTCACGAAAGAGCAATGGACAGTTGAACCTGTTACATGCAATGCAACTGCAGGTCCTTTAGAGTCAATTTAAGACACTTTGTGATATCTGAACCCCAGCAATATGGCATTTAAATAGCGCGATTTTTATGCATGATATGGGACACTACCGCACATTGTTACATGTGTCACAAAGGTTCTTAAGCAATATTTCACGAATGAAAGGAGTATATGCCGAAACTTTCCCATTCTTCACTAACTCTATCATCGGTCTGCAACCCTTGTGATTTTTGTCTATGGAGTTATGCCAAAAGCACTGTTTATGGGGATAATCTAAATAATTTGGAGGAATTGAAAAATGGTAGACGCCACATTGAATATGCTTTGTAATACGTTTCAGAAACGATTAAACATATTTTAAACCAATGTCTTCATGTCTTATTTTGTTTAAAAATAATACATACAACACCATTTACCCCCCTAGTGGTACCCCCAGGAGGCACCTCGAAATGCGGATGAGATGTTTCCAGTATGGTGTTTGGATCTCGCCAACCCACAATAATAGGTGGGGGCACTGGCCCTCCCATCGATGGCGGGACGTACTCCCTTCGGGGAATGTTGTAATGGGAATGTTGCCGGTAATGGCCCTTAGGACTCAACCACAGCTCCTGCCAGTGTTGCTGTAGCGGCGGTCCGATCATTCAATCTTGCGAGGTTTTTTTCGTGTGCTGTAACATTCCCTGTCGCCCTTTAGTGATAAAATATTTCCGCCAGCTGTGTTGCCTCTGTGTTTTCTGGATAACCAGATGTTCTCCTTTCGGGACCTGGGGCCTCTATAGCTGAGAACACACGTGGAAATTCCTCGCCCAGAAGACAGTGATAGCTCTTTCAGAGACAATGGAACATCCAGACATCTGGATGCCGATTGTCCCTATTGTAAGCGGACCCCATGTTCCAGAATTTTCGGCGTTCCCCTTAATTACCTTCTGACGACAGACTGACGCCCTTGGAAATGACCTTTTTCTGGACATGATTGGCCGGAAGAGAGGACCAGTAGCCACTGAAGATGAGGAGGCGGGATTTTTCTCTGAGATAAAAAGACGGAGAGTTTTTTTTTTTTTTTTTGGAAGATGAGAGGGTTCTAGGAGACAGCTGGAGTACGACCACGAGTCCGGTAGATTTGGAGGCCCGCCTGAAACGATGATCGACTGACCAACCCGAGAATTCCCAGGGTGTTGAGTTTACAATTTAATTGAGAACTGTTCTTCACGTAAAACCCTTTAACTTGGACTGTTGTGATGTAAATAGCAATTATTTAATCAAGGTAAGAAAGAAGGGTTCTTTGCACACATATAGGGCTGTAAAATAAAGAAGTGTCAACAAAATTCTGAGTATTCTTTGATCTATCAAGATCAAGTCATTACAGTGCCTTAGTGCGGGTTTGTTGACTTACCCCCGATGGTCTTTGAACATTTTTTATTGGGGGGGGGGGGCAGAAAAGAAATTTTCTAGACTTTCTTAAAACTATTACCAACTATTACCTTAAAACTATTATTAGGTCCAGAAGTTTTCCTTTTATGACCATTTCAAAGTGGAACTTTAATTATAACCACACTCTATTTTTATGTGTATTAGAAGATAGATTTTGAATTATAATGTAGCTAGCTATATTATCAAGTAAAGGAGATGATTTACTTACAGTAGATAGTAAGACTGAAATTATTCAAAATTAATATTGCTATTGCATTGTTTACTAACGTTTAGTTCCAGTTTTTTCCTTCTCTAGTTTGAAACTTGAAAAAGTACAGACATAGTTTTAACTGGTAGATTCACCTCATAAAGTTTAAGCAATAGAATTTAAAATATTTTTCGAAGATGATATATTCTGACTATTGATATGTAAAACCAAAATGGATTTTTAGACGGATATCTCTATTTTTCAACATTTTGCCACTATTCATGGCAGGAGGTAGAATAAAGATGGTAGATACTATATCTACGAAATCTTTCGACTGCGTTGTCGAATACGACGAAACTCTGTTATCAGCATTTAAATTCGAGGTTGTTGAATGTCGATGAAGTGCATTCTAAACTTTCTTAATGTTTTTTCTGCCCTTTGGTAATCTTGGTTTCATCAAAGTTTGCTTAACTTCCTCTATGAGTTATTTGCCTTCGGGATAAAAGAATTTTAAACATCCTTCATAACCAGTGTTATAGTTTATCTACAGAGGGTGTACAGAGTATCTAGCAGAGTTATGGTTTATCTACAGAGCGTGTACAGAGTATCTAGCAGAGTTATGGTTTATCTACGGAGTGTGTACAGATTATCTACAAGTATTATAGTTTATCTACGGAGTGTGTACAGATTATTTACAAGTGTTATAGTTTATCTACCGAGTGTGTACAGATTATCTACCAGTGTTATAGTTTATCTACCGAGTGTGTACAGATTATCTACCAGTGTTATAGTTTATCTACAGAGTGTGCACAGAGTATCTACCAGTGCTATAGTTTATACAACTTCATCTACCGAGTTTTTCTAAAAACCCTAATAAGCATGACGGCAGTTGCTGTTAAATATCAAAGTTGAACCAATCTACAGAGACAAATAAATAATTTCAGGATGATTATAACCGAATGCATATTTCTGTTATTACTTAAGGTTAGATAAAAGTTACCTGCATTATGGAGATCATTGTCTATAATCAGATCAAAATTTGATAAACGCAAGAATGAAATTGGATATAAGCAGAAATAGCAAATGGCACGAACCGACTGAATGAAATGTTACTGCGAGTTGATTGAGACACGTCTTTTTGTTGATATTTAACGAGCAAAGATTGTGATTAATGTGAACATACCTTACGGAAAAATCAGAACTTCCCCATGGAACTTTTACCTTTGAAATTTACAAGCAGAATGGAAGGATCTGAAAATTGACTGATAAAATCATTTAATATAGTTTCATTAACTGGTTGGTTTGAATTGTATAAATCTATTAAATAAAACAATATTAAGAATAAAGATCATTTAAAAACGTACTACAAGAAGAATAGACAAAAATAAGTCCTAAGGTAACATAAATTCTTGGTAAATTAATGATAGGTGTGACCGGAAGGGCTCCAAAATTTTTATTCTGTCAGGATAGACTATTAAAATCAATAAATAGTGTCAATTGAGTTAAAATACATTGAAAGACATTAAAGGACATAATTTACACGCGAGCAAAACTATTTAGGACAATAGCATTTAACACTCATCATGCTTTACGCTCGCTTCCAAGACAAGGATTGATTGTTCAAAGTAGCGGCCGATACACGGCCGAGGTAAACAATTACGGTTACATGGGCTCTTTAAAACCTGCTTTGAAAGTAAAAAAATAATAGTTTATGTTATTTACGTTTTTATAAACGAATCAACTGTTTACTTGTTATTGCAATTAAGAAATTTAAAAATTTACCATAAATTTTTGGTATTAAAATGTTAATTGTCCCTCTTTCTTGATCAGAAGTTTTATAAAATTCTTAATTCTAAGTTTATTAAGTTTCTTGAATTCTAAGTTAGTTAATTAATTTCTTAATCTAAGTTCCTTAATTCTCTTTTAATATTCTTTCAGATTTAAGAATTAAATTTCAATATGGTATAACTTATGGTATGGTAATTTAAATATGATATCTATTTAATATGGTATGGTATTTATATCTTTAAAGAAGAGACAGCAAGAGAGTGGTGTATACTCAGTTTTGGGAGAAGCTGTATTTGGCGTAATTACAAAAAAACAATGAAACAAAACAACCACTAGTGACTTTTGGATTCGAATAAAAAACGCCAACTATGATTTTTGAAACTTGAAGAAATCATTGGCGTCTCCACCTTTTGCAAGCCATTTTAAGGCTCTCATAATCGAAAGCCCAATTCCCTTCCAATTGATTGCCGATTATGATCGATTCCAATAGCTTGCAAAGAGTGACTTTGACATGACGCGGCCGCTGGTAATTACCTGATTGTAATAACTATCATTATGAAAGGCAGAATTTTGTCGATGACTTAAGGAAAAATTACCCAATCTATTCAACAGAATGTCCGGAGCTTCGCTTTGAAGATAATCTGCCAAAACGAGGTTTCTCCGTCCTTCAAAATCGGACTTTTTCAGTGTTTGTTTAAGGACCTATTTAGGCCTTCGGCAGACATCCAAGTTAATAAATGCAATCACGAATGGTCCGCAATCCACTTAACTTCCAGGCCTGAAGTAGTAGAGGTGTCGGAGAATGCCAAGAGTAGAGGTGGTAGGCAAAAGAAAAGAAAAAGCAATAAGACATATAAAAAACTCGAAGAAGGAAAAAAAAAAGTATTTCCTTTCACTCTTACGAATACAATGAATCTTCTACAAGCTTCATCTTAAGCACAACGTATTAACCTAATTTGAGCCGGAATGTGTTTTTACCTATCTATATACACTAATGGAAAAAAAATCCCAACACTAGGAAGGAGCTGTGCTAGATAAACGAAATTTGGTAGGCGTGTTTATACATCTGAAAGATGACGTAGATTCAAATTTCCAGCTACACGCGTAAGTGTGGCGCTAGTAGCGACACTATGAACATGCAAATGAGGTTTGCTTTAAATAAGCGCTGTAAGGTTCGTGATAGTTATTTACAGTTGAGATTTGACATAGTGGGTTAATGTTAGTTAAGGATGCCTCTGAGAAGACGAAGAAGTCATTATCAACAGCTCACTGAGTTTGAACGAGGTCGTGTTGTAGGGCTACGAGAAGGTGGGTTTCTTTCCGCGATATTGCTGAAAGACTTGGCAGGAATGTATGCACTGTGCATGAGTATTGGTGGCAGTGGTCAAGGGAAGCTACTGCCTCAAGAAGACCAGGTTCCGGGAGACCACGTGGTACTACTGAGAGGGAAGACCGTCGTATTCGGCGTACGGCTGTGGCTAATCGTACTGCGTCAGCAGCTGAAATTCGAGCTGCAGTTGGCACCACAGTGACACATCGAACTGTTACAAATCAGTTACTCCAAGGACAGCTCCGAGCCAGACGCCTTGTACAGTGCATTCCACTGACTCCAAACCACTGCCGTTTGCGACGTGAGTGGTGTCAAGCTAGAGCTCATTGGAGGAGGATGTGGAGATCTGTTGTGTTTTCTGATGAAAGCCGGTTCTGCCTTGGTCGCAGTGATAGCCGTTTGTTGGTTAGAAGGAGGCCAGGTGAACGCCAGCTAGTGACCTGTCTGGGGCCTAGACACACAAGGCCTACTCCTGGAGTTATGGTTTGGGGAGCAATTTCGTATGACAGCAGGAGCACTCTCGTGGTTATCCCACGCACCCTGACTGCAAAAGTGTACGTCAGTCTAGTGATACAACCTGTTGTGCTGCCATTTATGAACAGCATTCAAGGGGGTGTTTTCCAACAGGATAACGCTCGCCCTCATACCACTTTTGTAACCCAACATGCTCTACAGAGTGTCGACATGCTGCCTTGGCCTGCTAGATCACCAGATCTTTCTCCAATCGAGCACGTATGGGACATCATTGGACGACAACTCCAGCGTCATCCACAACCAGCATTAACCGTCCCTGCATTGACCGTCCAAGTGCAACAGGCATGGAACTCAATCCCACAAACTGATATCCGACACCTGTATAACACAATGTATGCACGTTTACATGCTTGCATTCAACATTCTGGCGGTTACACCGGTTACTAATGTACCAACATTTCACATTTGAAATGGCTCTTCTCGCCAATGGCTCTACCTGTGATCTTGAAACTTTAATCAATTAAATATGTTACCTAGACAAATGTATTCCCAAAATTTCATTACTGTACAATAATTTTTTCTTGGTGTTGGGATTTTTTTTCCATCAGTGTAAATAAAAATAAATGTTTGTCTGTTTATCTCTTATGTGCCGCCGTAATGCTCATCGATTGCGATGAAACTTGGAATACTAATTACTTGCACTTATTTGTTTCTGTTAATGATGGAAAGAATAATTCCAATCCTAAAGTCTTTCATGACATTTTTGTTCAATGGCTACAAAACATTAACCTTTAGCTTGGATTAAGAATTTATGCGTCCCGTCATTGTACAGAATCTATTATATTCTTGTCGAGTTATTTGGAGTTTAGTCCTTGGTAAACAGATGATTTTAATTTTAGATAATTTAATATGCTTATAATCATCTCGTAGGTGTAAAAAATAAGCGGATCAAGTTTCATCGCAATTAATAAACAGTTTAGGAAGGCATAAGAGTCATGCAGACAATTATTCATTTTTATTTATATAGATTTCTATGTGCCTTCCTCAATTCTAACTGTCACCATTCTAAAATGAACAAATTTACTTTGGGGTTATGTCACCACAATTCTTTCGAATGCATTCAATTTATAATTATATAGTCAAGAAAATGTTACTTTTGGAAATCTCATTTTAACAGTTCATCTTCAATTGGGCAATAGTATTTAATCGCCAATCATGTTTCCTTGAACATATGGCCGGGCGATTTTAAAAGAATTGGTCCATTTCGAAAGTCAATCAACACTTCTAAACAGAAAATTCATTGAATAAAATGTGGGCAACTTCTTAAAATTCAATTGCTGCGTCGACAAAGGGGCCACGGTAGCCTGGTGGTAAGGTCTCGGCTGCGGAACCGGAGGGCTTCAGGTTCGAGACTCGATTCCACCGACGAACCGTCGTGTAAGGGGGTCTTTTTCAAGCTAAATCTGTCAAGCCAAACGTCCTCCTGCTGGTGTGATGTGGTGTGGAGAGGGGTGTGCCAGCTCAGGTGTCGTCCTCGTCATCTGATCTTGGTTCAAAATGACGAGGTCCGTCCCAAAATAACCCTCGTGTTGCTTTAAATGGGACGTTAATATAACTAAACTAAAGCTGCGTCGACAAATTATACACTGATGGAAAAAAATCCCTACACCAAGAAAAAATTATTGAACAGTAATGAACTTTTAGGAATACATTTGTCTAGATAACATATTTAATTGATTAAATTTTCAAGATCACAGGTAGAGCCATTGGCGAGAAGAGCCATTTCAAATGTGAAATGTTGGTACATTAGTAACCGGTGTAACCGCCAGAATTTTGAATGCAAGCATGCAAACGTGCATGCATTGTGTCGTACAGGTGTCGGATATCAGTTTGTGGGATGGAGTTCCATGCCTGTTGCACTTGGGCGGTCAATGCAGGGATGGTTAATGCTGGTTGTGGATGACGCTGGAGTTGTCGTCCAATGATGTCCGATACGTGCTCGATTGGAGAAAGATCTGGTGATCTAGCAGGCCAAGGCAGCATGTCGACACTCTGTACAGCATGTTGGGTTACAACAGCGGTATGAGGGTGAGCGTTATCCTGTTGGAAAACACCCCCTTGAATGCTGTTCATGAATGGCAGCACAACCTGTTGTATCACTAGACTGACGTACACATTTGCAGTCGGGGTGCGTGGGATAACCACGAGAGTGCTCCTGCTGTCATACGAAATTGCTCCCCAAACCATAACTCCAGGAGTAGGCCCTGTGTGTCTAGGCCGCAGACAGGTCACTAGCAGACGTTCACCTGGCCTCCTTCTAACCAACAAACGGCTATCACTGCGACCAAGGCAGAACCGGCTTTCATCAGAAAACACAACAGATCTCCACATCCTCCTCCAATGAGCTCTAGCTTGACACCACTCACGTCGCAAACGGCAGTGGTTTGGAGTCAGTGGAATGCACTGTACAAGGCGTCTGGCTCGGAGCTGTCCTTGAAGTCACCGATTTGTAAGAGTTCGTTGTGTCACTGTGGTGCCAACTGTAGCTCGAATTTCAGCTCCAGACGCAGTACGATTAGCCACAGCCATACGCTGAATATGACGGTCTTCCCTCTCAGTAATACCACGTGGCCGCCCGGAACCCGGTCTTCTTGAGGCAGCACCTTCCCTTACCACTGCCGCCAATACTCATGCACAGTGGATATATTCCTGCCAAATCTTTCAGCAATATCGCGGAAAGAAAACCCACCTTCTCGCCCTACAACACGACCTCGTTCAAACTCAGTGAGCTGTTGATAACGGCTTCTTCGTCTTCTCAGAGGCATCCTTAACTAACATTAACCCACTATGTCAAATCTCAACTGTAAATAACAATCACGAACCTTACAGCGCTTATTTAAAGCAAACCTCATTTGCATGTTCATAGTGTCGCTACTAGCGCCACACTTACGCGCGTAGCTCAAAATTCGAATCGACGTCATCTTTCAGATGTATAAACACGCCTACCAAATTTTGTTTATCTAGCACAGCTCCTTCCTAGTGTTGGGATTTTTTTTTCCATCAGTGTAATTAAAACTAATTTCATAGGGCAAAGATAATTTTTATTACAATTTAGTTATTTAATCCTTATTTTAATGTTTTCGTGTTATAGATAAGTTTTGTATAGTCAAAATCCTCACTGATTACACAAATTACCTGTTTATGAATATTGTTTACGAATCTTTTTAAAAAAAAAAAAGGAAAGAAAAAGTTGATGCTGCTGTTGTGTAGGATGCAAATTGGTTTGTTTCTTCCTCATCTTACGCACAGATGAAAGTAAGATTCCTTCCTTTTTGACTTTTCCTCTCAAGGGGTCTAAAATGGGTCGGTCTTGCTACTCGTAAGTCAGAAGTACCGGAGAGGTGTAGTATCAAATGAGCTCCTTCTTCAAAGCGAAAGCATCAGCTTGCTAAATGGTAGAAAAATGACCAGAACAATAAGGCATTGACTTTCATGAAGATATTTAAAAACCGCATGTGGCATTGGTTGTGAAATAAAAGCTGTTACAGTTTGACTAGGACATTGTGCCGCACGTTTTTTGACTCCCCTGATCATACTCCTATTAAGGAGTTAGAGAAGGTTCAAAGGAATTTTTTTGTTGAAAAATTGGAATTTTTTAAAAATTACTTTAAATTATGGTGTTAGATGTATTGTCAAATATAATACGAAATACTATAAATACAACCAAAATTACGTGAAAATATATTTTGAGAAATAGGAAAATGTGTAATAAATTTTAATGAAATGGAACCAAAACGGCTCACACTCTACACAAAATGGTAATTCAGTAATCCTATTTTTCTTTGTAGTAAAATTATAGAATATAATGATGAATGAAATGAAATAAACACCAAGAAAAATCTTGAGATGTAAAGAAGTTACGGGTAAAAATATACGCATTATTCCCCATAAATTCGCACCGTCATTTTTTTGAAAACACCTCTAAATGAAAGAGTAACAATCAAAGTTTTGCTTCATTTCATTGTCCATACTATTTAAAAAACGCGCTGAAATGTGAATAACGCTATTAGTTTTTGAGATGTCATATTAATGGTGGAGATTTTTTTATGAAAATTAAAGTTTTGAGAAGATTGAAGTGAAATACAAATTTTAGTTATGTGACTCTGGATGATAGGGTCAGGCCTTCCTCGCCATAGAAAATATAAAAAGTTTTGGAAAGAGGAAAGTCTAAAAAACAAGAAAAAACAATTTAAAAAATTTCGTAGTCGGATACCTCGATTTTTACTGTCATTAAAAAAACTATTTTGATGGTAAATTATTCTTATACGTAAGCGAAATAAGCGATGAAAAATTCTCAAATAAACTCCAACTATTTGGAGAAGGTTTTCTGAGAAATGGAAAAAAAGAGCAAAACAATTCATGTATAACTGAATAAATAACTTTAAACAACATGTATTCATTTCGCATCATTAAAAAAATTTATGGCTATTAAAAAAACCTTTTTTTATGTGCTGTTAATGATTTGATTTTAACAAATGAAAACAGGTATTTTTCCTATTACTTCAATTTCGACTGAAATTCAAAAACTTATTTGGAAAGAATTCCTTTTTTTGTATCACATTAGATTAAAAAAATATCCAGAATCAGTTGAATTATCACTTTATGAGGGCCAGTTTTTTGAAAAGGAATGCCTGCATGGAAATAACAATATCATCTCATTCTAAAATAATTGTCATCAAGCAGTAATAATACAATATCGTTTAGTGATTTTAATGTATCATGTATATAATATTATTATGAAAATAATTATTGTACAAATTGTTATTGACCTTAACTTAAATTCCATTTATTGTAAACGAATTTCAATCAGCTTCCTAATAAGTTCAATACATTTTTACTGCAAATCGTAGCAATTGGTTAGATAACATTTCACTGCGTATGCGTAAATGCAATCAAAATGTAATGTGCATAATGTATTAGAAGAATGCTTGCCGATGTGGCATAGAATAGCAAAATTCTGGCTTTCCGACAAGTTCCTCCCCCAAAAAAATCTTTCACACGTTGACCACCAACGACGAGAGAACTAGTAGATTGCGTTCTTTTCTAGGACCAAACCATCTATGTTATTAGAAGGTACCTTCTCTACTGCAGTTAAAAGATAGCAAAGAAGGGGTCATCTCATGAGATAGATGGTCATGATATCAGGCGAGGGTAGTGACAGAGAATGTGTTAAAATTTGAAAGAAAATTGAATAAAATCTTTTTTAATTAGAATTAATTGGCAAAGGTCACTCGTAAAAATTTTCCCGAAAATATTTTCGAAGTTATTCTAGAAGTAAATGAGGAATAACCTTTTGCCGCACTGATTGGAGTCATCAATATGCTTAATTACTCAGAAAGTATTTGAAAATCAGTTGCATTTCTCAAACTAAAATGAATCGTAGCTAAACATATTTTACACGTTGACCGCCAATGAAGAAGATAACTCGTAGAGTGCGTTCTTTTCTAGGACCAAACTATCTATGTTATTAGATGACACCTTCTCTAGTACATTTAAAAGATAACAAAGAAGGGGTCATCTCATGAGATAGATGGTCATGATGTGAATATACTTTTGAAGTATAAGGAGTTTTACTCATTGGTTGTCTGGAACGAGAAGAAATGGCTAATTCTAAAGTCCTTTGCTAAAACTTCAGAAACCATCAGAGGCAAATCTAACGGTCACGCTCTTGGAAAGGTGAGTACAACCAGAAGATCCGTGGCTATTGACAAAAGTTCGATTAGAAGTCTTCAGTCCACAACCCAAATATCTTTCTATGTGACATACTTGTTCCTTCAAAAAACACCGAAGGCTCAGCAGTTGGATTCTCACAAGGACAGAAAAACATCGTAGAAAACTAGACCTGTCAGGCAGCTGCTTCACAGGAGTCAAAACAATGAAGTCAATCAGCTGTTATTTCATTCTGAAATGAGTCTAAGAAAGGAATGTCAGTGTGTTAGTATCAATGTCAGCCGTGTTTGGATGTAATATACGTGGAAATATTCTGGAAATATGATATTCCTTTGATACAACCGTAGCACATTTTTCATTTGGGTAAACTTTATATATACACTAGTTGGTGCCCAGTGCGTTGCTGAAGCCGAAAAAAAGGATATTAAGTGCAATCAGTCAATTATTTGGAAATGTTTTATCGAAAAAGGATGAATGGTACGACAGTATATAAAATACGAACAAATATTAATTTTTATATAGTAGATTTGTGTATTCATTACGAATTGCAATACTTTTTGTTCTTTCAGAAGGGCAATGAAAGAAACTATTTATTACATTTCGTGAATAGTTTAATATTTGTTCAGAATTCTTAAGTTTAATTTTAGAAAATAAGATTAAAATATTTTCTTTTGAACTTGATTAAACATAGAAAATATATTTATACCATAAAATCGTTAATATAGTTGAAAAGGTAATTTTTTTGGAAAGTAAGATGGTGCAAAATTATTTGAACTACAATATTTCTGGAGGTTTCAGCAAAAAACGCTAAAATTTAATTAAAATATAAAACCCTCAGTGTTGGTCTCCTCAAAATTTTTTTACCTCTTAGAGTTGTTACCTCTAAGAATGACTACCATGACATTTGCTTATTATAGCTACAAAAAATTAACCTTTAGCGTGGATTTAACATTCCTACACAATCTATTGCCTCCTCGCGAATAATTTGGAGAATAATCCTTGGTAAATATATGCGATTGAGATTCGAATTTTTTTAAATTTAATTTTAGATAATTTTACTATTCCTATAGCCCCCTCGTAGGTGTAAACAATAAGCTGATCAAGTTTCATCGCAATCGGATGAACGGTTTAAGAAGGCATAAGAAACATACAGACAAACATTCATTTTTATTTATATAGAAGTTTATATTATATTATATATATATATTAGTCCTTGAATGAAATTCAGTAAAAGTTTCCGAAAGTCAAGTCAATCTGCCGCATTGTATAAATCATTACATGCTTACATATGGACTCGAGTAGAATGTAGAGCATTGAGAAAAATATCCACCGTTTTTTAAATTAATCTGAAAATAAGTATGATTGAAAATTTTAAATCGATAGACATTCTTTTGAAAGATGTTTACTGTTTATAAAAAATGAGCAATTCTTCTACATAGTTTTTTAGAAAAATTTTAATCTTATTTTAAATTTCCATCCGGTTACTTGTTTCCTTTGAAATCCATTTCCGAAAGAATCAAACTTCCTATCATTGAAGTCGCCTTTCTATTCTAAGTCATTGCTGCTGGTAATAGGAACTTTAGATTGTTTTTGATACTTTTAAAAATAAATTTGATCTCCCCTAAACATGAAACAAGGTTTTCAGTTAAAATTTGATTCTCCGGTTTCGATCAACATCCAATTGCGGTTGCAAATGAGTTTCAATTTACTGTTCATCTCACGCTTCAATGATTGAGGTCGCGTGACCTAAAGATCTCGAGTAACGCGTCATGTAAATAGCTTCCGAGACAAATTCCCCAACTGTTTCCACATTTTAAAATGTTTAGATAACATCGATGTGAGCAATTCTTTCCCAAGAGATCGCACATTCTTCCGTTTTAGAAGGAATTTTTTGATACAGATTTCATTTCCACACAAAGACGTCCTGAGAGTTTTGAACATCTAAAGATTAAATATCAGCCATTCACAAAATATCAGTTTTTCATCAATGCGTTCAAGATAAAATTATGATCCACATAAACAAAAAAAAGGGAAAAATTAGAATGCTTCTTTACAGTTAATGAGGTAAATGGCAATAGACTCTATGGATTCACATGGGCGTCTATTCCAACTTCAATAATTAACTTTATTCAATTTTTATTATTCTAAATTCTATTTAAGGCATCCGACTACTTTCAAAGGAAAATTTCAGAAAAAAAAAAGGATTTTTAAAAATTTAAAACTGTGTTTTTAGATGTATAGTTAATTATAAAACAAAATACTTTAAATACAAAAAAGTTATTTGGAAATATCATATTTGGAGAAATAAGAAATTTTTTTAACGAAATTTTACCAAAACGGTTAACACTTCACGTTTTCGAATATAATGATGAAGGAAATGAGCCAAAAGCTAAGAAAAATTTTGAGATGCAAAGAAGTTATGGGTAAAAATATAGGTATATATATGCATTTTTTTTTTCATAAATTCCCAAACTTTCCTGAAAACACCTATAAAAGAAAAGTTTTTCAACAATTATAAAACTTTTGTTTCATTTCATTGCCCATATTATTTAAAACACACGCTGACATTTTTATGTCAATACCTCTATACAAATAGTTTTTGAGATATCGTGTGAACGGGGAAGAAAACAAAAGTCTTGAGAAAATAGAAGACAAATTTGAGTTGAAAAATAGGTGACTCTGGATGATAGGTCAGTCTTCCTATTCCTAGGAAGGATAAATTGTTTTGGAATGAGAATAGTCTGAACTACAAGAAATAACAATTTTAAAAAAATCGCCAATGTGCTCGATCATCAGTGTTTTAACGTAGTCGGATACCTTAAAATTTTACAAAACTGGTCTAAATTGTTTTATGTGAAGTTTGTAGTTTGAGTAATAAACTCGCGAATTAGTTTAATATGGTGACTTTTCAATGATGCTCAATCAGAACTTCCTTGAATTTCTGCAAACGTACAATGGATGATCTTTATGGTTTCTAGATACCGGATGAAGATCAAGAAAAATGTGATTGAAATGGTTGCTTATGGCTCAATTTTTAAGCTTAATTCACACAAAGGACTGATGGATTCAAATGGAGCGAGCAAGTGGAAGATTACAAGGTCATTATGACCTTTAAGCTCATACGTTAACTGATATATCGAAAGAGTGGTCTTTTGTATTTCACAAAACCGGATGATTGCTGAGGAACTAAATATTTAAAAACCATATAATTTTAACATTTGGAAATGAGAAAGTTGAAAAAAAAATTATCGCAAGTATATTAGAAGCCGATACCATTCCAAAAAAGGAATGGGGGCATTTTTTTAAATATCGAATTTCCACACACTTAGGTTTGTATTATTTCGTAAAATTGAGCTGAAATCAAAATTCGTTTCACTTTGCATGGAATGCATGAAAATGTGAGCTCGAGGCAAAAATATCTAGGGGAAAAAAAAACGTAAGTATTTATTTATTCAAATGCAAAGAAATTTGAAGCAATTTTTTTGTTCTTTTCAGAATTGAAATATTAGTTAAACTGTATTAAAAACAATTCTCAGTAACAGTTCTTTTATTTTAAACTAGCTGGTACCCGGCGCGTTGCTGCCACAGGAGAAATCATTTTGGAAATGTCGTTTGGAATCACTTTCTTGTTCAATTCCTTGGAGAACTCATTTCTATTCTACTCTATTATTCCAGAGAACCAGTTGACAATTCTTTAAAAGAATTGTCAACTGGTGATGTGTCTCCTTGGCGAATTCGTTTGACTCGAATCCTTGATTAATAGATGCGGCAAATAGACCCGAAAATATTTTTTATATATTACAGAATTTTACTATGTCTAAGACCATCCTACAAGTGCAAGTAATCAAAGTTTGATCACAATCCGATGAGCGGTACGGCAGCGCATAAGAGACCTACTGACTAACATTCGTTTTTATTTCTATAGATCACATCATTTTTCCATCCCGTCAGAGCAAGAAATAAGTATTCAAAGCTTCATCGCAATCGGATGAGCGGTACGGCAGCAAGTAAGGGACATACTGACAAACAGTCATTTTTAATTACGTAGACATCGATAATTAAATATTTAATAATGCATCTCCAGTTCGTTTCAAATATATTTTTCATCCAATTATTTATTATGAAAGGTAGAAATCAAAAGTGAAAGACAAGTAACCCATAATGGTCTAAGCCTCAGCTAATGAGAAAACCAATCTTGAATTTGTGTGTGTGTGTATGTATATGTGTGTATGCGTGTGTAT
>JAPMOQ010003632.1:0-14016 GCA_026543055.1 Argiope trifasciata
AATTTTTTTTCTTTTAAAAAAATTAAAAATTCATCTGTTAAAAAAAATAAATCCTTTCGTGAAAAAATATTAAAATCTTTTTTTTTAAGAAATTTAAAATCTTAATTTTAATAAATAAAAAATGAAATTTTTCTTTAAAAAAATTGACATCTTTCTTTAAAATAATTTAAAAATCTCTTTTTTTTTATTTAAAAATTTTCTATGTACCATCTGTTCCGTAATTCATGAACGCCATTTTGAATTTCGCCATCTTGTATCACCATCAATTGCGGCTGTCTGAAATGGCGGAAATAAATTAATCCATCTTTCTCCTTCCGCGGATCGATACAGCTCTTTCTCTCTTCTAACAGGTGGGTGATTCTTCTTCAATGCCCGGCGGAGCTACAACCCCCTCACCGTTTATTTATAGAGATCAAAACAGGAACGATCCCTCATTTTATCGATCGGTCTGACGGCACGTGTCACTGCAGTTTGCAGTCACTTTTGAAACACTTTACTGCATGAAAAGCATCCGTTTTTAGAGATATGTTGTCGTTAATGTTGATTGCATGTTGCATTTTATGCATCATATAAAAAGCAGTTTTTTTTTTAACCATGCCATTCTGAATATATTATTACACATGTTAAAGCAGAGAAAGTGATATCCCCAAAACTTTCTTGTATACTCTAAAAAAATTGACATATCAGAGAATTGTTTATGTTATTTAATAAAGTTGACATGAATTCAATCCAAATATTATTTAAGTATAGAATAGGACATTTTAGAAATTATAAAATGGACATATCTTCATAAAATGGACATATAAAAAAAAATCGTAAAATAAATTTTATTAAAGAATAGTTTGATAAATTTTTGAATAAATCTGGATGATTCAAATTAAAGCTGTTTTAATATTAAGTGTAAGTATAAAATTACCTTCCCTCCGCTTTCACTTAATTCAGATTAAAGCCTTTTTAAAATTAAGTGTAAGAAAGAATTTATTACACTCTCCCTTTCCCGTTCCCACACCGACTTTAACTACACGTGTTTATATCTACGTATATATGCATAACGAGATTTCAGAAAAATAATTCTATCTATCTAAGTTGAAAAGTAAAGAAAATGATAATTCATTTAAATCTTCTAATTACAAGATCATTTTAGTTATTCGAAGTCATCTATTATTTAAATGGTGTTATTTCTTAAAGAAAATTTGCCAAACGGAGATTAGGAATCAATATCGGTAGACAAATTTATATATTTATGGTTTCCGATTCTTGGAATATCCGGCAGCATGTTGTGTTGCTAGGGCCATCTGTTGGCGATGCATTTAACTAATCAGGTGGCTTTGATGAAAATATTCTTATTAGTTTTTAAAAAAACTATTTCATGTACTCTTAATGATATAAAAAAAAAAAAACATGTCATTTGAGATAGCAATTGTTTAGAACGAAAAAGAAAAAAGTACAAAAATATTCGTTTTAGTTGGAGAAATGAGGCTCTTGTACCACTGAATGTGGAATTTTTTTTCTAAAAAAAATAAAGAAAACCTTTAATTCTTTTATTCGAAAAATATGATTTAAACACATTATTTTTATATTCATTCAATTCAATTCAATTCACTGAAAGGTGCATCAAAAAACAAAAAACTGAGCGAGTGGTCGGATTTCAACTATCATCATCAGCGCCAGAGAAAACAGATCGATCGTCTTCGAACAGCATCATTCGGATGGGATTCCTCCATCGGCTCAGATGTTCTAGAAGTATTCTGATGACTTATTCTACTTTTTTTCTACTTATAAGGGTTAAAGTTCTGTCATTAAATGTTAAATAATTTCGCGATACTAATTGATTTTTGGCTAGAGTGAAAAAATAGTGACTTGCATTCCGAATCTACAAAGAGTTGACTTTGAAAATGAAATAAATTCTCCACAATGCCAAAGAGGTAAGTTGTTTACTTCGTTCAGTGATGGAACTAAGATTGAAAGGAAATAATGAGTGATTATACATTAATAAGTGTTGACAGTAATTAATTTTAAATTTCGAGAACAGATTGAAGAATTACAGAAAACGTAGAATTCTTATTTTATTAAGGTATCATCTGACTAGGTTAGAAACATGAATTTAATGAAAATTCACTTTTAGTTGTTCTTTTGAAAAATTTTCTATTTCCAATGATGTCTTTATTTTTTTTATAAATGCCAATTAGAAGCTAAGTTATCGCAAACTATTGACATGCTAATGATGCTTATTTATAAGCATGTAAAAATTTAAAACGAGAAATTATTTTTTTCTCACAGTTCTACTATATGAGTATCGTCATGTCTTAAAAAATCTTGATGAAATTTTTAATTAGTACTTACTCACTATGTTATATAAAATGTAATGAACCATGGATTTGATGTTAACTGCTCTTGAAGGGATTTATGATCTTTTAATGTAAATATTGTTGAAAAAATTCCATAATTTCTTATATTACATACAAAAATTTTATTTTTGAATATAATTCTTAGATAATAATTAATTACATTTTAAGATATGTTACATGTGTGATGTTGGAAAGAAAATGAAAAATTTAAAAATATTCTCTAGAGTAATTCGAATTTTTGTAAATAACGGCTATAATTTACATTAAAATAAACCTTTTCTTCAAAAGCTAGATATATATAAAAATAACTTCACTTTTACTTATTATTTTATCTTTACACTAAGGAAAAATATCATGTAAATATTAAAATACTTTCCAAACGTAGTCAGATAACTGAAGTCATGAATAATTTTTATTGAAAATAATATTAGTAAATAGTGTGTTATGAATCAATTTTGTCAATTCAATAATAAAGCAAATTAGTACATATGATAACAATTGTTTTTGTCCTTTGTATCTTTACACTAATGAAAAACATCATGTAAATATTAAATTATTTTCCAAACCTAGTCGAATAACTGAAGTCATGAATAGTTTTTATTGAAAGGGATACTAATAAATAGTGTGTAATGAGCAAAAACTATCGATTTTGTCAATTCAATAATAAAGCAAATTAGTGTTTATGATAACAATTATTTTTATCCTTTGTTTATTTATTTGAGAACCCTTTATTTTTATGCTTATTTTACCAAATGTGTTCTTCAGTAAATAATTGTGGAATTTTCTACTGTTTGGTTAAGATTCGTAAAATTTTTTGTTAATTTCTACATAAACTGGGCATATTTGTCCTTTTTAGTCAGACCTAGGGAACAACTAGATTTCAAACTAGATTTCAATTTTTTTTTCTAGTATTTTATACTTTTATTGAATATACGAAGATCAGCTTGAAAAATTTATTAAAAATACGATGAAGTGTCTTTCAAATTTCCGAATACCAATTTTTCTAAATATTTCTAATTAATTTTCTTTAGGTAGTGTTACATTCATTGCTTTATAATTTTAAATATCTACGCGAATATCGCATTACAATTAAAAAAAATGTTCGATTCTATAATTTATAATATTTAAATTCTATAGAATTGCTTAAGTATTTTTTTTTTAATATTTTCCTATATAATATTGCTTTTCAATTATAATTCTGTTTTTGTTAGCACGTTGTCTACTGAAATTCACAATCTGGAAATAGATCTGAAATTTAATATTTTTCGATTCCAATTTATCAAAATTTGGTATTTGAAGTTGTTTATTATGTTGAGCTGCTCTTACTATATTAAATAGACATAAAAGTATTTAATTTGGAAAAGATAGCAGACACTTGTATCACCTAAAGACCATGATAGAGCTCAACTGAACTCTGCCTTTTTTCAGTTTTAAAAAATTAATAAAATATTTTTGTTCGATTTCAAATTGTTTTCGTAATTTTTCATTGAGGAAATTTTACATCAAGGAAAAGCAATTTTTTTATTAATGAAAAATGATATCATTTTCTTTACTTGTCAACTAATTTTGTTGAAAATTTTTATGTGAATAATATAAATGGAACTTAGAAAAAAAATTATACTTGAAAATATTTATTGACTGTTATTTTAGTTTTAAATTATAGAGATACATGCGGAATTGGATGTCACAGAAAATGGAAAAAATACATACATTTTCTTGACTTCTTCTAGTACGTTAGTATTTTTACTTATTTTCAAATTAAGAATCACAGAAAATCATAACTATGTAAAATAGATGATGTAAAATGAAAATAAATAAATAAAAATATGATTAATCGATTTATCCAACATTTTATTTAACTTCAGATTTAGAAATTAGACAGCGATTTACTAGCTTTCGCAATTAAATTAATTACCACAATTTAATTAATTACCGAAAAACTACACTTAGTTTCAAATATTTTCATTCATTAGTAAACCATTACTTCAAGCAAACGAAATTATAAGCTAACGAACCATTTAGGTTGTAGTTAGATATGAGTTGTGTTTCGTCTTTCGAGCAAACATAAATATGTTTAAACAAGGCAAGACTTGGTTTCTCGAGTCTAAGCAAGTGTGTGTGCTCAGCGGTTCATTAATTAGTCAATCACAATCAAATGATGAATGGTGGCTTTGTTTCATGTCCGTTTTTTATAAATGTCTGTCTCAATTTTTTACTAATTAATTAAGTTTAATTTTTTCGGATTAATTTTTTTTGACAGATATCATTTAATTAAGTCTGATTCTAATTTATGAAATAAATAATTTACTTTTTCCTGATTCTGATTTCTGAAATTAGCTGTTTTAATTTTTTGCTGATCTTTTTTCATTATGTTGATATTTGAAAGTTACGATTTCATTTAAAAAAATTCTGAGCTCTGAAAATATCAGTTTAGATTTTTTTTATTCTGATCTGTGAAAAGTCCGATTTAATTTTTTTCTAATTCAGATCTCTGAAAATATTTTTATATTTTTTTTTTCTAATCTCCGAAAAATATGACTCATTTTTTTCTAATTCTGATATCTGAGAATATGTGTTTTATTTATTTATTAATATTCTGTTCCAAGAAAAATTCGTTGTAATATCGAGATCGTTTTTTGACTTGAATAATTTTTACATATGCTGTAAATGAGAAACAAAAATGAAAACAGTCTTTTTTTTTTCGATACAAAAGCTTGTGCCTACTTATACTGAACTTCTGGAACTCATATTATTTTATTTTCACCAAAATTCAGAGTAAAATAAAATGAAACGATCTTTCTTCGCAATGTTTCCTTATTTATTTTTACTGGTTATCTTTACTGATTGATAATTAGCCTGGATTCATACTGATTGATAATTAGCCTCGATTCAACTGATGCTTTTATTATATATATTGAATGTATTTTTTTGCACATGAAGAGATTTTGAAACTTTTTATAAAGCTAAATTACGGTGATCTGTTTACATATAGATAGGCTAATATAAAGAAAAGTTTACGAAAATACCACAAACGAAAAATCGGTAAATACCTCCAAGTATAGTATTTATTTCTAAAATTTATATTTACATTTAAGGTACATGATGACATCGTGGCTGATATCTTTTTAACAAAAATAATGAAATTGTTGTATTTCTGAACTTGTGCATAAAAAATTTTTAAAAAATATTGGTGGAACTGAGTTACATCAATTAAATGACAAGTTTTTTAAGATTTAGAAAAAAAAGTGTGTTTTCTTAGTCAAAAAGAGGTATTGAAAGAAAAATATTTTTAATTTATTAATTTATCAAAATGATTCTATTAAAATTTTAGCGATAGTTTGAGGAAAATATTACCCATTTTCTAAATTTTTTTTTTAAAAAAAGATGCGTTTTTTTATTGACTTTATAAATATTGAGCTCCGAATAATAAACAATATATATATATATATTTTCCTTTTTCAAATAATAAAGCGTTAAAGTAGCTATAAAATGTTTTTAAATGAATAGATTATTTATTTCACAGAGCAGAAACTGCAGAACATGGTGATAAATTATTATATTAAATTTAAATTTAAAAAATATTAATTAGATTTAAATTTATGGGTTTCTTAGTTTCTTTCGTATAAAAATTCTAACAAGGGTTATAATTTGGGAAAATACCATTTGAAAATGTAAAATAGTATTAAAATACAATGTAAATGCAAAAAGAAAAATCAATGTGTATATCAATGTGTAAAAATCAAATTATAAATTGATAAAAAAGCACTTTAAATAAATAAAAAATAAATTTTTATTAAAAAATGAAAATCAATAAATTTACTTATAAAAAATCGTATTTCGAGGGAAAAAGAAGTTTTAAAAACATATAATCCCATTTTCTCAAAAATTGGCTTTTTAACATAGTCACTACCTTAAATTAAAGAGAAAAAAAAACAAGTTTAAATTGAAATGAGCCATACATTTTGTTTAAACGACTTATTCATTTTATAAGGATTAGTTGTTTATCTACAAAAATTGCTCATAATTAATGATTCATTGTCACCAAAATGAAATGTGTAATGCTGGCCAAATTTGTATCAGTATTTCAGCAGTTATAAGTTTGCTTTATAAGGATTTCTGCTCTCGCTGACTTTTCAAACAATAATAATAATAAAATTAAATCAGCATAGATGCAACAGGTAGTACAAGACACCAAATGATTCTAAAAATCACGCCAGTTACAAAAAATTTACTAGAGAACTATCTTCGTTTGGTGTCCGACGTGTTAGTTTACAGTGACTTGATTGGAAAATATTCATTTATTTTACCTACTTGGCGATATTTACTTCCTTATGGCGACACATTTAAACGCCCAATGATCTCTTTGCCTCTATGCTGTGAGTCAGATGCCTCTTAAATATTACACTTGTCGTGGTTCTAATTGGCTATATAATAGTACTGTGGTACTTCTTAAATACAGCCGACCACCCCGCCACCACTGAACGTAGCAGTATCGACAGGATTTGTTGTGCTCGACTGCTGAAGTACTGTGGTATTTTGAGAAAACGTAGTTAGAGATGCCCTTGAAAGTTTCAATTTTTTAAAATTTCTTAAGAACAGTCATGAATAATTGCTGCTATATTTTAATTTCATTTATTTTTATGATTGAATTCTTCATGTCGATTTCTGGAGGGCTCATGGTCAAATCTTAAAATGTCTGAGATCTCCAAGTTAAACCAGATTCGAATTAAAGATTTGTCGTGTATGAAGGTCTAAATTTTATGTGGTAGGCCAAACATCCTCCATCTCATGTGGTGCGAATTGTTTTAGAGGATTTGACAATTTTAGGTCATCTTTGTTATCTGAACTGACTTTAAAATTACAAGATCTGACCAAAAATAGCATTGCTTTCAAATGGGATGTTAATGCAATTAAATTGAATTAATGTTGATTGTTGCTTTTGAAGGAGATTTTTCATTATAAAATTTCTTTTCCAAAACGCCGATAATATTGTATGTTATTTCTTTACAGGTAGAGGCATCGCAGCGAACAGATGGAAGAGATGAAACGTTTTGAGCAACCCCTAAAAGTCAACATGTGCCCTAAAATACGAAGTGTCCCAAAAAGATGGAAGATCGGATGAATCTGAAATAAAAAAAATCTAATAAAAAGTAAGGTTTCATGAATTTTGACATAGGAAATTGCTGGATACATATACAAATACCTGATCTAAAAATAGAGTGAAACTGCAATGAAGTTTGATCTCAACAATATGAACATAATGTTAATTCTCAACAACCTATACTTGATATAAAGATATTGCTTGCACCAAGGGTAGTGATCTACCAAAGAGTAAAATCGCAATGAAATTTAATCTGAACAGCCTGTACTTGATATAAAGATATTGCTTGCATCAAGGGTAATGATCTGCCAAAGAGTGAAATAGTAATGAAATTTGATCTCAACAGCCTGAACTTGATATAAAGATATTGCTTGCACCAAGGGTAGTGATCTGCCAAAGAGTAAAATCGCAATGGAATTTGACCTCAACAGCCTATATTTGATGTCGCTTCAAGAGCTCGCTATGAGGAGATTGGCTGCACATTTGTGCTGTCACCGCAAGATGCTTGAGTATGCTGTGCAATTGGATGCAGAGGAACGATATGCAAAGGAACACGAAACAAAGATGTACGACATGTTAAAAGATATTCTACCTGAAGTTCCGCTGCCACCATCGATGAAACACGAGCTATACAACTTAATGAAATCTATTTCTAGAGAAATAATAAAGTGGTTGGACCTCCATGAAAATTATTTGGATCCGTACAACCTAAACGTGTGCGAAATGGAGAATTTAGAGCACCTATGCTGGACTAGTTTGGGGAGTGTGGATTATCGGGAAACAGCTGCAGCACTCATTCGCCATGAAAAGCTGGGCATGACACAACGCTACAAGCTAGCATGCTTGTACTGCTTGGAAGAGAATATCAGAGAGCTTTGGGAAAAGATGCCAGAAAAAAGCAAAAATTCCTATTATGATGCCGATCCTTCGACTCTTAAGCAACCAGATTTAGTCATAATTTGGACTTTTATCTTGAAAGGAGAAGTAGATAACTTTCTAAGATACCTTGCAATAAAAGGAATTTTCCGTCCCTCCATTAACCACCTTGCTTTCGAATGTGCTGCAATCCGCGGTTACAAAACGGCTGCTCAGTACTTTTATGAAAAGTTAACGTACGATGAAAGAGAAGAATTGTTGTTGAATACCGCTTTGTCTGTAGCAGAACGACGTTCAAACGATTATTATTTTTACATGGAGGAACACCAACAATTTGGCGACGTTTTGTGCTATTTGATGTCAATGATGCAGTCGGTACAGCTTAGATCCTTAATTAGACGCCGCCCTTGTGAGACCTTGAAGTGCGTGCTGGATTGGCCTAGGCAAGATGTCTTTATCGGGCTTGCAAAATCCGCATTTCCAGGCCTTTCAAAACACGATTACATTCGGATGCTTGTTAATATCTCTAGAAATAGTTCTTGGGGATATAATCATTCGAAAATATTTCAGGAATTGTTCCTGTTCAGCCCCAGTGATCTCAGTTTAGCGCTGGACTACCACAACGACCTTTTGCGTGATTTTTTTCGAAGTGACGACTTAGAAACAGTAAAATTTCTTTTCAGACGTCTGGACGCACAGGAAAAAGACGAGCATGTCTACGGTGCTACTGGGAGATTCATCTACTACGAACTTATCAAAAACGACAAGTGGGATTACATGAAATTTTTTATCGAAGAGGCCCAACTGTGCAAATCAGGCAGGCGGAAGATACTAAAATTCTTCAGTAGAAGTCGTGCGTTAGGTCTGGAGAAAGAAGAATTCCAGCGTCTCAAAGATTTCATGAATAACACTGATTTTGACATTCCAGAAGAAGAATCAAAAGGGCTAGAAACCGTAAGAAAATGTTTAATGCCATTAAAAGCAGTATACGATAAGTGTGTTAATTTCTTTTTTCGATAAGTTTCATGTATGAAAGTTTTGTTAAATGCAAATTGTATTGGGTTGTTCGGAAAGTCATTTCGTATTTTTTTGTCAAAATGAAAAGAAATTTTCGTTTAATGAATAAATTATTTATTAAATTATAGGATTGCCATTCTGGTCTAATACCTTTTGCCATATTTTTGGTAGTAACATGATTACACGCTCATAAAAGTTTTGGTTTTTGCTGTAAAAAAAAACTGATCGAGGTGGTTTTTGGCCTCCTCATTTGAAGGAAAAATTTTGCAAATCAGTTCTGGTACTGATGTACTGTTAACACATCTTCTCCACACATATTGGCTAATTTATTTCTGGCTTGAACAGCATTTTTACCTTTTATAGCAAAAAAGAAAAAAATGACGAAAATGCTGTTTATTGCTCTCCATATTTAAAAGGGCACCATCCAAAAACTACTGCGAAGAATCAGCTGCACTTTTTCACACTCAAGCCTTGCTATATCAGCTCTTAAAACATAAAATGATTTTGCGGTTTAAGTATGAAATTGGGTGCGAAAAATGCAATTAAATCCTTTGTCAGGAAAAAACGAAATTACTTTCCGAACAACCTAATAACATTTTTGTGTGACATTGCAACACAAATATATTACTTTTTCATACATCGATTTTTAAAATTACTTTCGTGTGAAAACAAAAGGGTTATTGTAAGAATATTTAAATTTTGGAAGAAAATTTAATTTGAATTTATCTCGAGGAATCAAGTTCTTACACCATTTTATTTGTTCTTTGCAAATGTTCATGTATAACGCATTATAAAATGTGTGTCTAAACATGAGATGTTTAAGGCATTTTTGAGTATAGATGTGTACAAATCTTGGTACAAATTATTTTGAAACTGCACATGCTAAATGTATCAGAGAAATTTTAAACATATTATAATTTTGTAACATGCAAATTGTACCATTGTGGTGTGACCTTGCAACGCAAATGCTTTACTCTTTAATACGAGGATTTTTAAAACTGCTTTCTTGTGAATACGAAAATTTCATTCTAGAAATATTTAAATTTTACCAAACAAATTTAATTTGGAATTATCTTGGGGAATTGGGTTCTATTAGCGTTTTATTAGTTCTTTCCACGTTTTCGTACATAATATATTATAAAATGTGCGTGCACGTTTGATATTTGTTGCACTTTGATGTATAGATGTGTAAAATCTTCGTATGAATTGTTCTGAAACTGTTGATGTTGAAATTGTTACAAAAATTTTATGTGTGATACAATTTTGTAACACGCAAATTGCACCATTGTTGTGTGACACTGCAAAGCAAATACATTTTATTGTAACTTGGCGATTTTAAAAACATTTTTTGAGTGAAAACTAAAGTTTTATTCTATAAATATTTAAATTTTTTCCAGAAAATTTAATTTGAAGTTATCTCGAGGGATAAATTTCTATTTGAGTTTTATTTGTTCATTCCAAACGTTCGAGCAAAATGCATTATAAAATGTGTGTTTACACATTTGATATTTGTTGCATGTTCGTGTATAGATGTGTACAAATCTTGGTGCAAATTATTTTGAAACTATTGATACTCAACATATCAAAAAAATTTTAAGCACAAATTAATTTTGTGACATGCAATTTGTTCTATCGTGGTTTGACACCTCAACGCAAATACCTTAATTTTTAATGCGGCAATTTTTCCAAGACTGTTTACATGTGGAAAAAGAAACGTTATTTTAAATATATTTAAATTTTGTCAGAACATTTAATTTCAATTTATTTCGAGGAATCAAGTTCTATTAATGTTTCATTTGCTCTTTCCAAGTGTTCTTGTATAATGCTTTATAAAATGTGTGTCTACACATTTGATGATTGTTGCATGTTCGTGTATAGATCTTGTATACAAATCTTGGTGTGAATTATTTCGAAACTATTGATGCTAAACGCATTAAAGAAATCTTAAGCACAATATAATCTTGTAACATGCAAATTACACCATCATCAAAACTTAAATATTTTCTCTATAATGTGGTGATTTCTAAACTGTTTTTGAGTGAAAAAAACGTTAATGTATAAGTATTTAAATTTTCAAGAAAATTTAATTTCAGTTTATCACAATTAATCATATTCTATTAATGCTTTATCAATTCTTTCCAAGTGTTTTTACATAACATATTATAAAATGTGTGTCTATACATTTTATGTTTGTTGTATGTTTGTGTATAGATGTGTGAAATCATTGATATGAATTATTTTGATGTTGTTGATAATGAAGTTGTCACAGAACTTTTAATGTGTGATAAAGTTTTACAACACGCAAATTGTATCATTTTTGAGAGACATCGTAAAAGCAAATATATTATTTACAATACAGTGATTTTCAAAATGGTTTTCATGTGAAAACTAAAATTTTATTTTAAATATTTTTTTTAATTTTACCAGAGTATTAAATTTGAATTTATCTCTGGGAATCAAGTCTCCAAATGTTTGTTGTGCATGATGCATTATAAAATGTGTGCTTACACATTTGATGTTTGTTGCATGCTTGTGTATAGATTTACAGGAATCTTGCTATGAATTATTTTGAAATTGTTGATGTTTAAACTGTCAAAAAAATTTTATGTTGAAATTAAAACAATTTTTACTGCTTACTGTTTTAATTTAATCTTGTGATTGTCAAAGAACCCTTCAATTTATCTAATATCAACATTTTAAATTATTCGTCAACCCTTTTCGCCAACACAACTAACATAGAATCCAGAAACAATTTATAAAGTATTTAAAGTGGACTAATAATTTTTGCTAGTTCTGTATTTGTTCAATTTCAGTTGAATCTCTGAAGCATAATTTGATATATATGATGTTATCGACAAAATAAACTATCATAATTGTAATAAACATGAAAACTATGGCATTTTAGTAGTCTTACATCTATTCTATTCATGAATTTTTCTGACAAATCGAAAACACATGACATCACATTTTCATGAAATCTTAGTCAATCATATCCTTTGACATCAATTCCATTGTACTAATGATTGCTGTACTAATGCAATACTTGCACTGTACTTATGCAATTTTTACGAACAATTATTCTCTTAGTGCTTGTCCATATATTGCCCTAATGTAAGCTCATGGGACAATGAGGCTGAAATAACTGTTATTAATATTGTTTGATCGTTTATTATATTACTAGCCGCTTTTGGCGACCAACTGGTTCGCCATCTGTAAAGCGTTCTAAAATTTTCAATTAAATCCCATATTCATTAGCCTTGAAGTAATTCCGGGCATTGATTGACCTGAAATTAATATTTTCTTTAAGATGACGGACAGAAAGTTCTAAAAGTACACCTTTTCCTAATAATATTCTTTAATTTTATAAATCAGTCAGTTTTAACCATCGGTTATACTTCCAAAATATTAAAAAAAGTTTCGATGATGTTGCCAAAATATTAAATGTGTTTTTTAAAGAAAGACAGAAAGGGAAAAAAGTATTAAATTAATGATACAGATATTGCAAACGATTACATAAATATGCCATTGAGTCGGGATTTCAATGCATATCCTGTCTAAATTCAATCAGGTTTACTGTAAATAAAGATGATTTATGGAATAAATGATTTAGATATTGCAAACGATTAAAGAAATCTTTGCTTTGCATTTATTTTTTTTAGAAAATATCACATATTATGTTTCTTTTATTTTATCCAGTCACGTGCTAAAAACCATGGTTAAAATATTTCTTAAAAAATTCGTTAAAAATAGAAGCTTAAGTTATACTTTAAAACACTGATACCATTAGAAGGCTAATTTTTTAATCTTTAAATTGATGAAAAAATCATGTTTGTGCGATCATATTTCCGGAAGTTATAGCGGAAAAACGTCGAAATTTCGCTTGAATTTTAATTAATTCAAATTCTAATTAAAAATTCGAAAAAAGGGCTCCGAGGTGCACATTCCAGACCTCCAAGGTATACATGTACCAAATTTGGTAGCTGTAGGTCCAACGGTCTGGCCGTAGAGCGCCAACACACACACACACGCACGCACGCACACACACACACACACACACACACACACACACACACACACACACACACACACACACACATTGAGTTTTATTATAAGTATAGATTAGCTAGTACCCTGAGCATCGCTGTTGCAGAAGAAATAATTTTGGTAAAATCATTTGAAATTGCAAATATCTGTCTATTAGGAATGATAGAATGAATGAATTTTTTTCATTGCCGACATTGAATATATTCATTTGAATTGAATGATACACAAAAGAAGATTTAAATAATATGTACTATATTTTTTGATATTATTCAAGTATACTTTCGAGGAGACAACATTATTTTAACCGTCTTCAGCAAAAACAAATAAATTTCTTGGCTGTCCGATTCATGAGCATCCAATGGAAAACTGATCATGGGAAAAACATGGATTTTCTAGGTTTTAAAAGTAATAAGTGGCCAAAGCGATATCGTTGTCAGATGAGCGATACGACAGAGCATAAATTACGAACAAGGAAATTCATGTTTATATAAAGTATTCTTAACAAAAGCAAGAAGCTAAAAACCATTTTTTAAATCGTCATTTTTATTATTTATGGAAAATTACAGCAGCGTTGCCACTGTCCCTAAATTAAAACAAAATTATAACAATGTTACCATTCACTTAAAATAT
>JAPMOQ010003632.1:14026-45056 GCA_026543055.1 Argiope trifasciata
CTAAATTAAAACAAAATTATAACAATGTTACCATTCACTTAAAATATCGAATTACAAACCGAAACATAACAATATTAAAGATAAAAAAATTGTCTTTTTAATGATACGTATACTTTAACCAACAAATTAAATTCCGATTTTTAATGATTTTTTCAAAAAATATATAATCTTATTTATCAACTTTTTATCTCGCATGAAATAAAAATTAATTTTAACCAGCAAGGAATGTTACACATGCATGGGAAACTATAGTGGCTTTTTCTATCTTGCAGGGAAATAACGAAAAATTAAAATTTTATGAATTAAAATAGTTAATTTAAAAATAATATAATCAGGGAGATTTTTTAACATTTTATAATTTATTCCGTGGGTACCGGGTGATTTATTGGCTACTAATTTTTTAATAGCTAATTTAAATTCACTAGGGTTAATTTCTTTTTTTCAGTTTCCATGTCAAAGATATCATTATTTTGAAATTAGTATTTAAGATTATTAGCAATATATTTGGATTTTTCTTCATCTGAAAGTGTTACTTTATTTGGTCCTATTAGAAGGGAATATTTTTGAATTTCTTTTGAAATGGCCTCACGAGTTCCCAAATTTTGTCTAGTTCAGTGTTTGAATTTGCAATTTTGTTAATGAAGATATTCTGTTTTATTTCATAATTAAACTTGGCAATTTCTTTATTAAGTTTATACGTTATTTTCTTGAAGGGTGGGTCCCTGGCATGTTGGAACATCTTTCTGGCTTGATTACTTTCTTTATTTCTTTTTTTATTTGTGGTCCAGTAAAAAATGTGTTAGTTAAGTTGGGGTTAGATGCGACGATTTTATTTTGATCAATTCAGTTTTATAGTTTAATTGCTGCCTCTTAAATTTGGTACTCTGACTCTAAACTAATGAAATTTAGATTTTTTGGTTCTTGCAAAATTTTTTTTAAAGTTCCTGTTGGTTCTGATTTTTTCAAGGTTGTCGGGGGAGGGTCGAATATTCAATAAAGTAGTTAAGCATTTTGGGGTTAGGATAGGAGCTTAGTTCGGATATGGAATTTATTTCATACTGAAAATTTTTTTCAGGGTTGTCGGGGGGGAGGTCGAATAGTCAATAAAGTACTTAAACATTAAGGGGTTAGGATAGGAACTTAGTTCGGATATTGAATTTATTTCATAGCGGAAAATAAAATCTTTAACTAGCGTTAGATCAACTTGCAGAAAAATAACCAAATCTTGAGGGATAATTAGGGGCCAAAATATGAATGCCAACTCTGATGCAAAAAGAATTTAATGAATTACCTCTGGTAGTATTATACTGAAAGCTTCGGTTTTTGTGATGAACGTTAAAACTACAGGCTATAATTTGATTAGGATTAATATGAATTAGCTTTTCAACCTCAAAAGTAAATAAAGTTGGGGGAAAATGCTAGAGGCGATGCATATAAAAGTAAGTGAGATAGGATCTTTATTTTTAAAAGGAGTTATTATTTCATTGGTCTCAACCTAATGAAGATCTGGGAGGGATTAATTCGCAATGATGTATATTATTTTTAATTCAGATTGCGGTGCCACCTGTAGCGTTAATGTTAGCAATATTATGGGAAAAAGATTAGCCAGAAAGATTTTCTTTTGCCGTCTCAGATGGGTATCTTGAATTATATTTATTTAAATACAGTCTGATTTTATTTTTAATCCAGTATATAATGTGTTCCAATAGTATAAGGCGAAGACTATTAAAACTGAATTATCCGCTTTTTTTTTAATTCCTACAAATAGTTCACACTCACCCTACGTATATTTATTTATTTATATATCTCATTCAAATTTTCAATCGTTTATAAAGTACTTTTTATTCATCCACTCGAGTTCAAACACTCTTTAAAAACTTGTAGTGGATGACGTTAATACAGTTTTTTTCAAATATTAATTAATTACTTAATTTTAATTCTTTAATTAGAGTTGTAGCAATTTGTAACTTACAGACAGCTGCTAAATTGGTAAAGGGTGAGGATTTCAGTATTTTTCACTTAAAGGTAAAGAATGAGAGTTCAATTCTTGCAAAAATCAATAATTTTTTGATAATTATTTAATAAAAAGTAACTAAAATGAAATAAATTTTGTTGACCTAAGTTGGAAGTGAATTTGAATTAAAAAAATATTACTTGTTTATTTGCAGATCTGTAAAAGGCCATTATTAGTAGTTGGAGCTTGTCCTCAAATGTTTTGGAAAATTTTAATTGCTTTAGTGCTTGAAATAAGTTAGGATACGACGTAATTTTTTCAGTTCTTGTGAGTGGCTTCAGCTTTGTGTCTGACGAAAGCATAACCTAAATTACGCTTTAAATTAATATTAGCTTGAATATCAGGGCTGTTGTTGTTTTGATTGTATCTGGACTCCATCTGTTGCTTTAATTAGAGTTAAAAGATCAGCATACGTTTTGTTTTTCTGAATTAATGCTTATTCGATATTAAATGTTCTTTTATTTAGGCTGTAATAATTGTAACGTAATGTGGCGTATAACAGCTTTTAACAGGAAGGTTTCACAGTCTCTATAAAAAGCTAAGTGAAGTTTTTGTTTCAAAACTGACACATTGGGATTCCAATATTTCAGAAGCTAGATCAGTTTTACTGAGTGTTTGATCAGGTTTGCTGACCAGGAGACAAGACAAATCCGACAGAGCAAGCACAATTTCTCTAATTTGGTCTCAAAATAACTCATAATAATTAATGTTTACATTTATTTTAAGGAAATTATTTAGCTTCTTTTTTTTATTCACATGCTGGCCCGTTATTCCATTGTTAAAAATTTACAAAGATATTTGTAAAAAACGTTCCCAATTTTTTTTAAAATACTGAACATCAAAGTTCTACCTATAATCCTTTTTATTAGAGCTGCAACAAAGAGCAGGAATTGGGATGTATGCAATTTTTAGTTAACTTTGTCACAGACAGACGGACATATTCCAGAATTGTTCTTTTCGGGTGGTCTGAAAAGCGTATATTGGTAAAAAGTTTGTGACCAAATTTTTTGACAATTACTTTACTTTCTTTAATTATCATTTTATTTAGATGAAAAATTTAGGTATATTAAAATTTGTATTAAAAAAGCGGTCTATTAAAAATTTAAAAGCATCTCAAATTATGTAGTTTTTGCCGTGAATAGTAATTGAAAGAAAAAAATGAAAACAATGCATTCTGTCATTGCATTGTCGTAGTTCAGGGATGGGGAAACTACGGCCCGCCGGAAGGTTCTATCCGGCCCTTGGATAGACTTTTAATTTGCCAATCAGAGGCAAATTAAAAGAAATATTCATATATTATATATCCATCTCCTTTTCTACTTTGTTTGAAAATTATATTTTTTCTTCCTTTTTTTCAAAGAGTACATTTTTTTCAAAGTTTACATTCTCTATTTTTGTTCTGCAAAACATAAATCGAAGGAAATAGCAAATGCAGTTTTCAATCGGTAAAATGTTGAAAGCGGAAGTTATTTGTTACTTATAGCTGTAGATTGGCGCCAACAAGCGTTATCTTTTTCTTGTGGAGCAGACATATGGGAATTCAATATATTCAAGTAGAATTGGATATTTTTACCATGCCATTCAACGTAAATTGTGAAGCAGTGAGGTTAAATTTGCAGCTTGAATTAATTGAGTTGCAATCTAACAATCATCTCAAGCAATTGTTTCTAAATATGCCAAAGTTAGAGTTTTACAAATCATTATAGAAAGTAAATTTCCCAAATTTAATATCTCATGCCCAGAAAATCAGTGCTATGTTTGCTTCCTCTTATATATGTGAACAAGTGTTTTCAACTATGAACCTTAGAAAGAATTATTTCAGAAGTAGACTGACAGATGAGCATTTAGCCTCGTTCCTTAGAATCAGTACATCTCACTTCGAACCTTAACATAAGGAACTTTTAAAAATGATATCGCAATTTCATTCATCTCATTAATATATTAAATTGTAATACTTGTATATTGTTTTTAAAATTTTAGAAAAATTCATCTTGGCCCGCCAAATTTTATTTTTTCGATTTTTGGCCCGCGATCGAAAAAGTTTGCCCATCCCTGTCGTAGTTACTGAATTTGAAGAATTTCGATAATAATTTATTTAAAAGATTAAGTGCATAATTTGAGAAGTTTTTTGAGTATAGGTCAAGAGCTATCATTGCAAAAATATTGTTTTAAGTATTACCAAATTGCATTTGGTAATACTTTTTAGTATACTAAACGAAAACGGACATTTTACTGTTAAATAAACTTAATTTACACTTTGTTTCCAGTACTATATACTCCAGTGTTTTATGATGGATACACATAATTTGTCTACAGCCAAGAAACTGTTGTTAGCAAACATAAGCACAAGAGTGTCAAAATAAAAGAGTGTTTTATAAAAATTAGCTTAACCATTGATTAGATTTTAGTGAGATAAATGATATAAAATAGCTAATTCATTTCAGATTCACGTAGTGAAAAAATAAAATAAAATTGCTAATTCATTTCAAAGGAAACAACAATTAAATGAAAAAAATGACGATTAATTTTAGAACTATTATTCATTGAACTCTGAATTAGGAGATGATTTAATGGATTAGTTGCCCTTTTATTGCCAGTTTCAACATATTAATAAGGAAAAAGATAGAGCAACTGAGGATAAATTCTAGGATTTAATACAAGCGAAACTTGTCGGTTCGAGATCCAGAAAAGTAGTAGAGAGTTTCCTACCAAACGAAGCTAATTATAGAAGGGCGGTGGAAAATTTGATACCTCGTTTTGGAAAATAAGACGTCTTGATTGAGGTATATTTTGGGGAAAATTACATTACATATTTATAATAACATAACATATATAATTAAATTACATATTTTTTTGCAAACAAAAAGAAACTTTTCACTTACATCGTTATATATGATATTATTGAATCGAATATGCGCGTTCTCAAAACGTTAGGAGTTACTACAGATAAATGTGGCTCGATATTGTTTCCCATGGTAGAATCCTGTTTCCCAGAGGATTTCCTGAAATTCTGGATTAAGAACAAAGCCTCTGGTTTGCTAACCGAAGTCCAAGAACATTTAAGGTAACAATTTGATGGCGATCCTTTAAAACTGAAATTGAAGAGGAGGAATTTATACCTTTGGCAATGAAAGGTTTGGGTTTGAGGAAATATGAAGATAGAAAGACATTTAAGAGTGAAGAAACAGGACTTAAAAATTACAAAGGCCAGATTACCTACTGAGGCTGGGTTACTAACCACAACAACACAAGAAAGAAAGAAATCTTAGGTATTCTGTGGAGGTAAGCAACATTTAAGTCAAGAATATTTTTTAGCACAGAAAATGAGTTTATCAGAAGTAAAAAGTATTTTGAAGGAATTTTGTTCCTTATGCCTCCATTCTGGACATTGAGTTTGATTTAAAATGCGTGATTTGTGGTAAAAAGCATGTACTTTTAATGAACTAAGAGCTTGACTTCAAAAATAAAGACACGCAGACAAAACATGAGATAAAAGTGCCAGAAAACGAAGTTGCTCTAGCTAATATCAATAGAAGCCCTTAACTGTTTCCTTAAACTTTGAAAGTAAAATTGATTTTCGATAATAAAGTGGTTGAAGCACAAGAAATTATAAATTATGAATCACAAAAACATATTTTAAAAGATCTTTCAACAGAAATGTACTATATATCAATAAAAGAAGAGACTGTGAACATTCTTTTTTTGGTGGTCTGAGAAATATAACATCAGTGTTACAGGGTAAGTTGGTCGCTCTAGATGAGAGTTTCAGGGGTAATTTTGAAACCTTGAGTCAAACAGCGACATGCTAAAATATAATTATAGTTAGCACAGGATCATGGTTAGAAGAATTACATAAAATGAAAATCAATTTAACTGATTTGGGAGAGAAACCTAAGCCAATTCATTCAAAGGGGTTGATATCATAGGAAGATTTATGACTGGACAACGGAAAATGTTATCTTCAAGATTAGTAATTACAGAGAGGTATTTAGGCTGGACTTTATTTGGTAAAGTACCACAAGAGGAAACCAATTCTAGTTCAGCCATTAATGTTGCCTCACACTTCGGTAAAGAAGTTAATATATCTTATTTGGGGAATTAGACATGATCGGGATCAAGGATCCAATTTAAAAACTATCCGAAGAAAAGCACGATCATTCTATCAAAGAAAGTTTTTTCAAAACCCTTAAGTACACTAATGAAGATCGTTAGGAGTTTCATCCCCTTTGGCGGAATGATTGAGTACATTTACTAAATAATTTAGCAGAGAGAAGATCGCAAATTTATTTCCTGAACATTTGTATGAGAGCTATGAGAAGATCTTGATGCAGTGGCTTGATGAAGGGATTATTGAAGAAGTTCCAAAAATGAAAAAAAGGCGTTTGGAAATTACCATTAAAATCAGTTAAAGAGATAAACAGTAGCATAAACATATTCTCTCAGTTTTCTATGCATCAGCCAGAATAAAAGAAAATCCGTCGTTGAATTAATGCTTACATAGTGATCCAAATTTGATTAAGCTGATACCAGATATTTTACTATGATTTAGAAGGAAGAGAATTAAAACAGCAGATATAAAAAAGACATATCTATAAATAATTTTTTTAAGAAAGAAAAGTTACCTTTTGTGGAAAAAAAAAGTTTGCAAAGAATTGCAAATGTTTTGTCATACTGCGGTTGTTTATGGTTTAACAAGCAGTCCCTTTTTTTGGAATCTGTTCAGAACTACTGTATTAAAAAATATGATGATCCCAAATCTTTCGTATTGATAGACTTTTCAAAGAGTGTCGATGTGGACAATCTGATTAAAGGTGTTGACAATGAAACACAATCGAAGTAATTTATGATAGATGCGAATGATGTATTGAAAAAAGGAGGTGTTGAACTACAAGATTGGTCATTTACTTTGTCTGAAATGAGCCAATTCGAAGTCTGTGGATTTGTTAGGACTTCAGTGGGGCAAACTTTTAGATGTTATAACATTTAGAATTGACTGGTTAGAAGATACAAGATAACGAACCATCATCAAAAGAACAATGTTGTCTATAACTCACAGATAATTGAAACCTTTTGGTATTGCTTCTCCTGTTATGCCATGTCCCAAGCTAGTGCTGTAAAAACCATGGAAAATATCTATCGATTAGGGCTAAGAAATTAAAGAAAGCTTACTTAAAATGTTTTGACAGTGATTTAAATAGATGATTTAGATACAGACAAACACCTCATAAAGATTTACGAAATACGTTCATATCGGAATATATTGGAATTCTTGTACAAATACTAAAGGGAGAATATCTGATGCAATTAAGATTTTCCTTCCTCATGAAGAATTGAAGACCGTGGTGGTGGGTTAAGAGAGATAGTTGTGAATTCACGACCATTAAAATACTGCAAGACGCTCATGATGGTGGCGTTCTAGTTGATAATGTCGTGCAAAGACATTTAAACAGAAGATTTAGATACAGACAAAAGCTACACAAAGATCTACGAAATAGATTCATATCGGAATATATTGGAATTCTTGTTCAAATACTAAAGGGAGAATATCTGATGCAATTAAGATTTTCCTTCTTCATGAAGGATTGAAGACTGTGTTGGTGGGTTATGAGAAAGAGTTGTGAATTCACGACCATTAAAATACATTTCAGAATACTATTCTCTTATACTAGTCTCTCCATCGATGTTATTGCAAGACGCTCATGATGGTAGTACTCCAGATATTGATAATGTAGATCAAACAGATTTAAATACAGACAAAAGCTACATAAAGATTTACGAAATCTTTTCAGACTGGAATATAGGAATTCTTGTTCAAAAACGTAAAGGGAGAATGCCTGATGCGTTTAAGACAGAACAGATTTTAATTGGAAGTGATAATTACAAGAGAATTGACATGCCTCATGGAGTAATAATTCAGTTTTTACCCGGAAAATATAAATATCTGGCATTGGTAAAAGCGAAGATGGCACACTTTTTAAAATCAAGCCTCATTCAAAGGATTCCAGTAAAGATATCAATAATCCCTGTAAAGATATACAGGAGCAACGACGAGAAGTAAAAATTTCCAGTCAAAATACTGTCAGAAATATACCAATGAATAACTAACTATCTTAAAATCAAGTGAAGGATGTCAGAGAACCTAACAATACTCGATCTAGTCAGATTCTAAAAAATCCTGAAAGACTCAATTTATGAAAACTCTTTCACAAACTGTAAATTTCAGAAGACATATTTATTACATAGACATATTTATAACATAGCTATTATGTATATGTTTCCGAATTGTTTGCAATTCAGGGTGGAAGAATGTTATATTTTGCATATATATTTAGAAAAAATGATATTTTAAAATTATTTCATCTGCAATAATATTTAACTTATTTTTTAATTTGAGCTATTGTTAATGCGATGCAATTCATTGATAAGACTTAATTTTCTCCCATGCTCGCGTAACGTTCTCGTGTAGGTTAAAATTTAATTTTTAATTCGTGCCACCTAAACTGCTGATAAATACCATTAAATTATTTTAAATAATCCTTAAAAATATATATTTAATTTGTTTATTAAAATGTTAGTACCATTAGAAAGATATTTTTTTATCCTTAACCCTAAATTTGTGACAAGTTAAAAAAAAATTGTTAATATTACATATATGTAAACAAGTAAGAAAAATTTCACAATTCTTGAGTATAAAAGAAACGTGGAAGAAAAGCCTTCAGCTATCCCAGAATTCCTTAGTGCTTCTAAAGGCTGATATTCAAACGCTTTAACATTATTCAATTACTATTCTCGCTTGTGCTCGCTATTCGTCCGTTGAATAAATAAATTATCTAAAGTACAAAAAAAGCTATTTATAAATAATCCATCATTCTACTTATTTCTACGATGTTATTATTATAAATACATTATTACTATTAATTATATCGCATTTATATAACAATACAGAATTTTTTAATAATTAATCAGGAACTTTATTATTTTTCGTGCTTATTTTACAACTATGTAGGTATTTTTCGGCTTGGTGGGAAATCTAAAAATGAAGCATTCTTTAATTTTTTGAATTTTTTTCTTTCTTTAGAAGAAAAAATTTCATGTAGCCTAATTTTATGCGAAGGAAACATCAGAAAAGCATGAAAAAAATTATCTTAGTTTAGCTTAAATCTTTTCGGAGCAATTTCATTTTTAAGCCTAATTCTAAAGATGAATGAGCAGAAAGAGAATAATAGGATAACAATAATAGAATAAAGAAAATAATAATATAATATAATAATATAATAATAATAAATAATTATAAATCTAATACATAAAAAATAATTTTTGATTGTTCTTATTTTATGCGCGGTTGTGACTTTCAATGGCGATAAAACCTTGCCATTTTATTGCTTTGAACCTGAAAAATCCATGTTTTTTGTATGGTCAGTTGTAATGTTGGATGCTTATGGACTCATGAGCATCCAACTGCAATCACTAATTTGTTTTTAATACAGATGAAAAAAATATATATATTATCTATCCCAAAGTATACTTGAATAATAGAATAAATATATTTTATATTTATCTTATATATCCTTCTTTTTAAAAGAATGCATTCATTGTCTGTTAAAAATTAATATCAATGTCAAATTAATGTCATTAAATCATTTTTTCTCTCCGAATTTAATAAAATAGCTAGTTCCAACTTCAAACGATATTTTCAAAGTATTTCTTCTAGGCAGCAATGTACCGGGTACAAGGTCTTAATACAATAGACTGAAAAATTAATAAAATATGAACAATAGATGTTCCAGTATAATTGTCCTTTAAGCTTACATTAGAGCAATATAAGGAAAAGCAGTAAGAAAACGATTGTTCGTAAAAATTGCACTAATGCACCACTTGTACAGTGGAATTGGATTCAAAGGATATGATTGGCTAAGATTTCATGAAAATGTGACGTCACGAGACTTCAATTTGATGACAAAAATCCATGAACAGAATATGACTACTAAAATGTCATGTTTTTGATGTTTATTATAATTAAGATATTTTAATATGCGTTATTGATAACATCAGTAGTATCAGACAAAGTGTAAGAAATTCATTTGAAAATGAAGAAATAGTGAACAACTAAAAGGATTAGTGCACTTTCAAAGCATTAAAAAGTGCGTCTACTGTTTTAAGTTAGTTCAGTCTTCCTAAAGGGTAGGCGAATAATTTAAACTGTTGAAATAAGCGAAGTTGAATGGTTCTTTGCCAATCACAGAATAAAATTAAAACAGAAAGCAGTATTATAAAAATTTTAATGATGCATTTCTCTGAAGTGTCAATATCAAAAACTTCATAATAATACTACATACCAAGATTAGCAAATATCAATACAATTAATATGCACCAAACATCAAATGTGTAGGCACACATTTTATAATGCTCTATGCATGAACACTTGGAAAGAACAAATAAAATAGTGAAAGAACTTGATTCCTCGATATAAATTCAAATTAGATGTTCTGGATAAATTTAAATATTTTGCAATAAAAACTTAGTTGTTTTCTCATGAAAACAGTCATAAAAATCGCCGCACTAAAAAGTAATGCATTTGCGTTGCGATGTCACACAACAATGATGCAAATTACAGGTAACAAAATATTCTTTCATGGAACTTATCGAAAAAGGAAATTCACGCACATATCGTATACTGTTTCAATAAAAGTGTTATAAAAAGTTTTTTTAATTATGCTTAAAATTTCCCTGATATATTTAAAAGTAACTTTTTCACAATAGTTCATACCAAGATTAGTACAAGTCAATACACAAACATCGACCGAACAACAATGTGTAAACACACATTTTATAAATGCAGTAAAAGCTCCTTATTCGCCCTTCCTTCATTCGCGTTTTCACTATTCGCGCATTTAAAAAATGCGACCCAATTCCTATATTCGCGACTAAAAATTTCTTTATTCGCGGTTCTAATTAGTACATTCATAATAATAAAAGGATTCCAATCGGTATTCAACCCAATATCCTTTGTGAATGCCGTCAAATGGACTAATAAAAAAAGTAAAATAGATCTTATTAAAACTTTGTCTAAAGTAAGTTGTTAAATGCAAACTGCAAACATAGCCGAAATCGCGAATGGAATAGGACGAGATGGGTTCAAACAAATAGAATCAAGTGACCTTCAGGAATTGCTTGAATCGCAAGATAAAGATTTGACTGAAACCGATTTCGAGGAAATGTTAAATTCACAGCCCATTGAAGAAGAGGCTTCAACAAGCCGTGGAAACGTGACATTTCATTTGAAAAATCTTAGTGAAGGTTTAAGAATGGCAAATGAGCTTTGCGATTTCTTTATGAACATTGATCCGTCTATGGAACGAAGTCTTATTTTTAAGAGGCAAATTGCTAATGCGACTGCTGCGTATCAGTCTGATTTGAAGGAGCTTTTAAAAACTGCCAAGCAAGAGAAAATTACAAAATTCTTCAAACCATTGCCTAAGCCTTAAGATAATTAATCAAAATGTTCAAAAACTTCCAATTAAATTGATTTTTTATATCTTTGTTTTTTATTTTATTTTGTCACCTAGGAACGTATCCCCTATAATCCCATATAAATTACCATTCCGTATTCACGGTTTCTGTATTCGCGGCATATTTATGGAACATATACCCCGCGAATAAAGAGCTTTTACTGCACATAATACAAAAATATTGGGAAAGAACAAATAAAACAACATTCCACGAGATAAAGTCAAATTGAGTTTTCTCACAGAATAAGATATACTTAGAATAAATTTTTAGTTTTCAAAGTTTAAAAAAATGAAACAGTTTAAAAAAGTGCTGCATTACTAAGTAATTATATGTTGTGCGATGTCACAGAACACTGATATAATTTGTAAGTGCAAAACTTTACAAAAGTTATTATGCATACATTTTTTTACTATTTCAACATCTTCTATTTTCAAGATAATTCATACCTACACATCTATAATGAAACACGCACCAACCATCAAATGTATAGACAAATATTTAATAAAGTATTATGGAAGGAAACTTGAAAGAACAAATAAAATGTTAACAGAACTTGATTCATCCTGATCAATTAAAATTAAATATTCTGGCAAAATTAAAATATATTTGCAATAAAAATTTTGTTCAATGAAAACATGCTCAAATGTTTTCCTTTTAGTACAAATGAAAACATGTTCAAATGTTTTCAATTTTGTTCAAATGAAAACGTTTTTAACAATGGCTTCACTAAAGAGTAATGCATTTTCATTGAGATGTCACACAACAGTGATACAAATTGCATGTAACAAAATAGGCATCCATGGAACTAATTGAAAAAGGATATCAACACATTTATCGTATACTGTTTCAATAAAAGTGTTATTGAAAAGTTTTTTAATCATACATAAAATTTCTCTGAAATATTTAAAAGCAACTTTTTCACAATAATTCATACCAAGACTAGTACAAGCTAATACACAAATATTCACCAAACATCAAATGTGTAAACACACATTTTATAATACATTATGCAAGAATATCGAGAAAGAATAAATAAATCGTGGTTATTCGAGATAAATAAAAATTGAGTTTTCTGACAAATTTAAAATATTTTTACAATAAAAATTGGTTGTTTTCCCATGAAAACAGTTTTAAAAATCGCCGCATCATTTGCTTTGTGATGGCACACAACAAGGATACTGTTTGAAATTTACTAAATAGGTGTGCATGGAACTTATCCAAAAAGAAAATTAACACATTTATCGTATACTGTTTTCAGAGGCATGAAACGTTCTCTTAGAGTCCTCTTTTCTTTGACTTCAACTTCAGGGATCATCGAGCCATACAGGAGACGCTCGACTTTTTCCTTTTCCGGCCATAGTCTGCGATTTTCACTAAAATATTTCACATTCCTCCGTCTGTCAGATACGGTCAGTTTGACCTCTTCGATGAAAACTTTCATCAAATCCCACTTACCCTGCCTGATTAGTTCGTAGTTAATGTAACTCCCTGTAGAGCCCAAAGCAAGTTCTTCTCTATTCTGAGTATCCAGATGTCTGAAAAGGAATTTGACGGTTTCTATGTCGTCACTTTGAATAAAATCTCTCAAAAGATCGTTGTAGACGATCACCGCAAACCTGAAATCCCCGGGGTCGAGCATTAAAAATTCCTGAAGTAATTTCGAATGGTTATATCCCCAAGAATTGTTTCGGGATAGATTGAAAAGTACCCGGAGGTAAGTGCGCATTGAAAGGAAAGGATTTACGGATTTAGCAAGCTGAATAAAGGCATCTTGCCTAGGCCAATCCAGCACGCACTTCAAGGTCTCACAAGGGTTTTGCCAAAGCAAGATCTTTTGCTCAAATGGTTGCATCACGGACATCAAATAACTTAAAACGTCGCCAAATCGTTGGCGTTCCTCCATGTAAAAATAATAATCGTTTGAACGTTGTAGTGCTACAGACATGGCGGTTCTCATCAATAATTCTTCTCTTTCATCGTACGTTAACCTTTCATAAAAGTACTGAGTAGCCGTTCTGTAACCGCGAGTGGCAGCACATTCGAAAGCAAGGTGGTTAATGGAGGGACGGAATTTTCCATTTTCTTCAAGGAATCTAAGAAATTGTTGTACTTTTCCTTCTAAGATGAATGTCCAAATGATAACTAAATCTGGCTGCTTGATATTCGAAAATTCGACGTCATAATAGGACTTTCTGCTTCTTTCTGGCATCTTTTCCCAAAGCTCTACGATGTGCTCTTCCAAGCAGTACAAGCATGCCAGCTTGTAGCTTTGTGTCAGGCCCAGTCTTTCGTGTTGGATGAGTGCTGCGGCTGTTTCCCGATAATTCACACTCCCCGAGCTAGTCCATCGCAGGTGTTTCAAATTCGCTATTTGGTTTAGGTTACGCACACGCAAATAATTTTCATGGAGGTCCAACCATTTTATTATTTCTCTGGAAACAGATTTCATTACACTGAAAAGCTCGCGTTTCATCATTTGCGCAACCGGAACTTCAGACACAAGATCTTTCAACACATCGTACATCTTTGTTTCGTGTTCCTTTTGACGCCGCGCCACTGAATCCATTTGTAAAACGTACGCAAGCATCTTGCGGTGACTGCACAAATGTACAGCCAATCTTCTCATAGCAATCTCTTGAAGCGGCATTAAATGCAGGCTGTTGAGATCAAACCCACTTGACTTTACACTTTCTGGCAGGTGAGGAAATTGTATAATTAGTCGACAGTTATTTCCCATGTCAATAGTCTTAATACTATCTGTTTTTTCCATATTCTTTCGATTATCCATCTTTATGGGATACTTCGTGTATTAGGACGTATGTTGATGTTCAGCGGTTGGTCAGAAGATTCTATCTCTTATATATGGCCGCTGCGATGCCGTACCTGTAAGGAAAGAAAATAAAAGATTATCAGTGCTTTGGCAAAAAAAAAAAAAATCTTATTACGAAGAAACTCCTTCAATAGCAACAATCATCATTAATTTAATTTAGTAACATTAATATCCCGTTAGAAGGAAACAATGTTATTTTCGGTCAGATCTTGTAATTTTAAACCTAGTTCAGGTGACGAAGATGATTCCAGAAATGGTATTTCTTTGTAAAAAAAAATTCCTGACCACATGAGAAGGAGGACGTTCGGTCCACGACATTAAATTCAGATCCCCATACAGAACGAATCTTTACTGGAATCAGATGTCGAAATTGGAGGCCTCCGACAATTTAAGTCTTTGGCGTAGGTGTTGGCGGAATTGTGCCAATACGTAGGTTGAATTCCGCCAAGGATCGAACCTGTGATGTTCGAGTTTGAAAGCTAGTATCTTATCCACTATACAAAAATGGCCACCAATGTTTAGTAGTAGTCACTGGCTTATTAAGATGTCACCCTGAGCCTTTTAGGAATCAACATTAAGAATTGAACCGGGAAGAAAAACTTGCATTTTAAATATAGCAACATTTAATGGTAACTATCCTTAAGAGATCAAAACGGAATTGCGACTTGGAGTAGGCATCAATACATCGTCTATGAGGTCATGACAAGTGTACAATAGATGCAGTTTAAAAGAGTCATTTGACTCTAAGTTCTGAGCACACAGGCACCTAACATACATTATAAAGATTCATGTTTTTAGTATACAAAGGCAATTAAAATGAAAAAATTTAATGTCAAACTGTTTAGTGGATTCGTGAAAAGGAAAATACATCCAAACGATTTATCCAAAAAAGAACATAATATTTCTGGCGAACAAATTGGCGGCGAATTCCAGATATAAATCTATATGTGTTTAAGTCAGGAATTAGTTTTTTTGCCACCTTCAAACATTTATTTACAATTCAGAACCCATCTGAAAGCCAAAACAAAACAAAAAAATCCTAAGACTTTTAAGTGTGTGATCACAAGAGCGGAAATGTCGCCAAATAGATAAATTATATGGATCCGTTCCCTGTCAAGTCGCTGTAAAGTAAAACGACCGATGCCAAAACGAAGACAGTTTTAACTCTTGTAATCTTTTCTGCAACTAGAATAATTATACCAATCATTTTCAGTCTCGTGTACTATCTGTTGCATCTGTGCTAGTTTTATTTTCTGTGTAGTTTTATTGTTATTATAGTTTGAAAAGTGAGTATGTGCTGAAATTCATAAAAAGCATATTTCAAATTACAGATGATAACTTGATATTTTTGAATTTTGGCATATTCCTATTCGATGGATACATTTTTCGCCAGCATTACACATTTATTTTTGGTGACAACACATTTAATCATCAATTATGAGCAATTTCTATAATTAAGCAACTAATCCTCATAAAAATAGGAACTCATTGAAATAAAAGAAATAATTCATTTCAGTTCATACTTATTTTTTCCTAAACTTAAGATAGTAGTAACTACGTAAAAAAGACAATTTTTGAGACAATGTTTATATGTTTTTAAAACCTCCTTTTCCCTTGAAATGTGAATTTATTTATTTCATTTTTTAACTGAAGATCAAAATAAGGAAAAAAATGGATTAAGTCTATTTGTTTCCCTTCATATCAGTCCACCTGCATTAAAGTTGACACAAAAAAACCGCTTTGAGTAAAGTGAATAAAATTTGGCGCATGATCTTTGCATCTAGATTTCTATGAATTTTTTTGAGGGAAATCGGCACCGATCTCTTCTGTCGATCCTCAACATTCTGATTATTTTTATGATTTTATCAAATTAATATTTAAAGCAACACACGATTTCTTTAACATAACGATGACACATTTCTATAACAATTCAAAATTATATGCCAATATGAAAAAGAAAATGCGATAATAAAATTATAGTACCTTTAATCTCATATTTACTGTGGATTAATAATAATAATAAGGAGAGAGAAAAATAGCAAAATACTCATATGTCATTTCACTTCAATTTAAAATACAATTCCGATTGTATTTTTGCAAGAAAATAAATCGATGAAAGATTTACTCAATGTTAAGTCTGTATTTTAATTATGCTGATTAATTTAACGCTTCCAATAATGAATGTTTTACAAAATAACACTAATGTTATGAAAAAACAAACAAAATTTGAATTTTTAATAATATATATTTGCATTATTAATAATATTATCAAACAAACTTTCCATAGATATACTAAAATCAATTAACATATATGCAATAGTGAAATGTAATCTAAATTATCACATAATCTAGAACAATAACAAATGACATATTTTTCAGAGATCATAATCAGAAAATATTAAGTCATATTTTTCAGAGATCAGTATCTGAAAAAATTAAATCATGTTTTTCAGGGATCAGATTTAGACAAACATCAAATCAGATTTTTTACACATGAAAATAAAATAAAAATTTAAAAAAAATTCAGAAATTTGAATTAGAAAAAAATTAAATCTTATTTTTCACACATCAAAAAAACTTTTTTTTATAAGTAGATTTATTTATTTTCATTTATTCATAACAATTTATTTTTTATTTATTTAATGTGCTTTTTTTTAACTGTTTAATATTTAAACACTTTTCTAACACACTTATTAAAACCATTTGAATTTTTTTTATTGAATATATTGATTTTTTTGCAATTACATATATTTTAATAATATTTTATATTTTTAAATGATATTTTCTCAAATTTCAATATAATTCTAGAATTTTTATATGCGATAAAAACTTACAAATTAAAATCTAATGATTTTTTTTAGAATTTAAATTTAATATAATAATTTCTCAGAATGTTCTTAAGTTCCTGATCTGTTTAATAAATAATCTATTCATTTAAAAGCATTTTGCAACTACTTTAATGGTTCAAAATTCGAAATATAAATTTTTATTTTATTTATTATTCGATACACAATATTTTAAGAGTCAATAGAAACACAGCTTATTTTCAAAATTTAGATTTTGTGTAATATATTCCTTAAATTATCACCATAATTTTAAGTAAATAATTTTGATAAAGCAATAAATTACAAAGGTTTTTGTTTGATGCCTCATTTTAATTTTAAAAAATAGAAATATTCTGATTTTACCAGTTTTCTAAAATTTTTCTTATGCGCAAATTCAACAATTTAACTATTTCATAATTTTTGTTCAAATATCTGCCTTGATATAATCACATACCGTAATGTAAATGTAAATTATAGAAATAAATACTATATTTAGATATATTGAGTGATTTTCCATTTGTGGTCGGATAGATTTTCGTAAACTTTTCTTTATATTATGCCATCTATATGTAAACAAATCTAATACTATAATACGAGGAATGGTTGCCAAGTCAAAAATCGCCCCAGAATTAATAAACTCCGGTAAACTTGAGGGTCTGGGGTTTTTGGCCACGAGGAATCGATTGGCGCCGGTTTTGAAGCGCTACGGTCGAGCAGTTCGGAGTTACAGATAGGATATTTTCAAACTTTATTAGTTCGCCATAATGGCTACTTACATTTTCAAGCGGTAACGTGCTGCCATCTATAGCCAATATGGCGAACTAATAAAGTTTTATGTTTATGCTGTTATAGGTTTATAATATGTTTCTTATATATGTATATATGTTTGGTTTTTCTAAATAAATTTGTCAAAAATATTGAACTTCAACACACTTCAATCTTTACCTTTACTTTACCTTTGTATAGAATAATCCCTTTCCAAACTCTAACTTTGTTTAGAATAGTTTACAATGGTGCACTTTAACCGGTTATCTTTTCACCAATGGTTTCACAAATTTTCTTACGGCATGTATTGTTTTGATAAATCACAATTGAAAATTTAAATCTTCGAGTTAGCTTCGATACCTGTTTTCTCCGAGCGGAGCTCGGTCACCCGCTGGTAATCATAAATTAACTTTAGAAATAAGGTGCAAAACTCACAGTTTATGTGCAAAAATATGGCGTCAAATTCATGTTAAAAGTAACAATTGAATTGGGGCTAGTTATTACACAGCAAAGATAATCAACAAAGACAACTAGTAAAAATAAATCAAGAACGATTGCAAAGAATGAGCATTTTATTTTATTTTGCTGTGAATTTCAGTGCAAGAAAAATAAAGAGAATTCCAGAAGGAATTCATTTTATTTTACTAGAAAACAACTCGATGAAAGATTTATTCAGCTCAAAATTTTAATCATTTTAATCAAAGTAATGCTTCTAAAATAATATTAATATTAAGAGATAAAAAAAATCATTACATTTACAAAAGTCGCAACTTTAATAGTGTTATAAACAAACACTGCATAATAGCACACACATACATTAATTAAATAATGTGCAATAATGCAATGTGCATCTGCAGTACAACAAAATCCAGACAGTAAAAAATCAAACTCTATTTTTCACACATCAGAAAGAGAAAAAAATAATTCTATTTTTCAGAAATCAGAAAAAAATCAAATCACATTTTTCAGAGTTCAGAATCAGAGTTAAGTTAAGCCAGATTTTTCATTGATTAGAATCAGAAAAAATTAAAATCATTTCTTTCATATATTAGAATCAGGAAAAAACTAAATCATATCTTTCAGAAATAATAATCCGAACAAATTGAAACAGCTCAATAAAAAATTGACTAAGACATTTTTTAAAAATGAACATGAAACAAAGTCAACCAATCATCATTTGGCTGTGATTAACTGATTAATGAACCACACTTGCTCAGACGCGAGAAACATGACTTGACTTGTTTAAACATGTTTATGTTTGCTCTAAAATCAAAACACCACTCATAGCTTATAATTTCGTTTCCTGGGAATAATAATTAACTAGTGAGTTAATTAAAATTTTTAACTAGTTTTTAAGTCAAATGAAATTGTAATTTTCCATTAATTAAACTTAATTAAGAAAAAATTCAATCTTTGTCTCATTTCTAAGTCTGAATTTAGATACAATCTTGGATAACTCAATTTATGGTATTTATATATTACTAGCCACCTTTGGCGACCAGCTGGTTCGCCATGAGTAATACGTTCTAAAATTTTCAATTAAATCACATATTCATTAGCCAAAATTTAAGAAATAGTTAAGGTTAAAAGATTCAGTTATTAGTAGTTAAAGAGTCGGTAACTTTATTCGGAAAAACTGTTTGAGTTTAATGCTCTAATAATTTATCAATTATGCTTCCAAAATATTAAAAATGTTTTTTTCGGTGATATTGCCAAAATGTTACATTTGTTTTTTAAAGAAGGCGAAAAAGGGAAAAAATTATTGAATTAATGATACAGATATTGCAAACGATTATAGAAATATGCCATTAAGTCGGGATTTCAATGCATATCCTGTCTAAATTCAATCAGGTGTACTGTAAATAAAGATAATTTATGGAATTAACGATATAGACATTGCAAACGATTGTAGAATCCTTTGCTTTGCATTTATTTTTTAAGAAAATATCACATTTTATATTTATTTTATTTTATCCATTCACGTGCTAAAAGTTGCATTACTTTTGATTTATTTTGCGATGATAGTTTTTTTTTAATTCGAACTTCCAGCATTCTTTTATTTTATCCAGTCACGTGCTAAAAACATGGTTAAAATATTTCTTTAAAAATTCGCTAAAAATAGAAGCTTGAGTTATAAACTAAAAAAACTGATACCGTTAGAAAGCTAATTTATTTATCTTTAGATTGATAAAAAAAAACATGTTTCTGTCATGTTTTCGGAAGTTATAGCGGAAAAACGTCGAAATTTCGCTTAAATTTTAATTAATTCAAATTCTAATTAAAAATTCGAAAAAAGGGCTCCGAGGTGCACATTCCCGACCTCCAAGGTATACATGTGCCAAATTTGGTAGCTGTAGGTCCAACGGTCTGGCCTGTAGAGCGCCAACACACACACACACGCACGCGCACACACATTGAGCTTTATTATAAGTATAGATTACTTTAAAGATATTATCATTAATAAATTTTGTCTATTATTATAACCGTATACTAAAAAGTTTCATTTAATTCCCTTATTTTTTATTTTTAAAAAGTTTTTATTTGTGCAATTTCAAGTTATTCTTAATTTTAAAGTAATTAAAAATAATGAAAAGCTACAAAAACATTTTTTCATGATTTTTTTTTCATTTTTTTCATGAAAGTCCATTAAGCAAAAACTCTATGTTTTTTTTTCCAAAATAACATTCAATAAACACTTTCCAGTCTAATTTTTTTTTTAAAAATATTTTTATTTGCTAAATTTTAAGTGATTCATAGTTTTAAAATATAAATAATGACGGACTAAAACAAATCGAGGAAAGATATACAGTCGCTACAAACCAAACTAAAATAAGAAAAAATAGGAAAACAAACTTTCTCTGCCAAAATATTTTAACAATTATAAAAATACGTGAAAAGGTTTTTTTAACCGTGAGTTTATCGTACAGCTAAAAATAAGACCAAATAGTACCAATTCATAAATTATAATTTAAAATTTAGACATAGTAAAATTAGTGAAAAAGAGCCCTCAAGCCAAACTCGGATATGTCACAACTAAGCAACAAACAATTTCAACGCTGAAAAAAAATTCCTGCCGCTTTAATATAATAATTATTCAGAAGAATTTCTTAATTGCGTTGTTTTCATTTATAATATAATTAGATATTAATTTAATTAAAATATCAAGGCAAAGAAACTAATCGAGCATTGAGTTAAGAAAATCGGTTATTAAGGATGCTGAAGATGGGTACCAGAAATATCAGAAACTGTTCAAAGAAGTCATTCAATAGTTAATGATATTATAAAATACCTAAAAACCAATAATCAGGTTGAAAATAAGAGAACTCACAAAAAGATTTTCAAAGAAATAGACTGTCGATGTAGAGTCAAAAATAGTGAAAGAAAATCCGTTTATTAGAACACTAAATCTATCTATTATTGTTGAAAAGGAATTAGGAAAAAATTTAGCCCATCCACATTTTTTAAAAAATGTGTTCCATAGAGCAGATCTCTATGGAAAAATAACCAGACAAAAGCTTTTTATAAGTAAGCGAAATCATATTAAGATTTAATATCACAAAATAAGGACTAAATTCTCAAGGAATGTGAAAAAAAAAAAGATTTTTCTTTTTGAAAAAATGTATTATTTACTGATGAAAGTAAATTCTATATTTTTGGATTAATGTAGATTGCTTTTATCAGTAAGTAATATTGAATCTGATTGCAAGCTTTACGTAAGGAGGAAATTGAAAGAGAAATTTTACACACAAATTTTGAGAGCGATTGTAAAGTATATAGGTAGTTAAGTAATGACCAAGAACGCTTTTTCAGTTACTGACCTTGAAACCCTGCAATTTATTGAAGAGATAATGGATGAAAATGTATACCTCGACGTATTAAAAAAATAGTGTGTTCTGAAACTTTATCTTGGCAACAACATGATTTTATCAGTATGTATACCTCGACGTATTAAAGAAAAAATAGTGTGTTCTGAAACTTTTTCTTGGCAACAACTGGCGATTTAATCAGGACAATAATCCAGAAATATAATTGTCTTCACCTCATGGATATTCCAACCAAAGCCTTGATATAAATTTCATAGGAAATTTATTGGAGTACCTTAAGAAAAAAGTTGGAAAAAGTTAGTCTAAAGTTGAAAATATAGACTAACTTTTATATACTAAACTTATTTTTTTGGGAAAAATTTGTACAACCTATGTCTAAGTGTCTTAAAATGATTATAAAAAAACCAGGGCTCGCATGCAAAATAATAATTCATTAAAAATATTAAGTAGTTTCCAAAATCTTCTTATCCATTCGAGTTTGGCTTGTGCATTATTTTTTTTTTGTTTTGTTTTATTCTCTGATATAATTTCTGATTAAAATAAATTAATTTGTCATTTTTTTTGTTGCTTTTATACTTGCAATAAATACACTAAAGAACACACTATTTTACACACTGTTTCTTATCATTTTAGTTAAAAAAAAGTTGGCTGTATTATTATCTTTTCTTTGTTTACCGTGTTTGGCTAGCAGCGACTGTATATCGCTTTCGTTTTTCATTGTCCAGCATTTCCATTCAGCATTAAACTCTATAACTTACTTTCAAAATAACATTAAATAAACACTTTCAACATTTTTTCTTGGATTTCTTTCATATTATTCCAATAAATATTTTCACAGCATTTTATAAAAGATCAAATTGCATTTCATTGATGAAAATTTTTCACAGTAAAAAAAATTATCTAAGCAATTTGAAGCAAAGTAAAAGTATTTTTAATGCTTTCTTAAAACCGTAAAATGCAAGATGGAGTTCAGCCTTATAATGGTCTTTAGGCAGTACAAGTCCCAGCCCATTTTCCCAAATCAAATATTTTTAATATTTGATTTTAATGTAAAAACAGCTCTGCATAAACAGCCTTAAGTACAAAATTGTGATAAACTGAAATTGAAAAAAATTAAACTTCAAATCAATTTTTTAAGATAGTAGATTTCATCAAATAACATATTAAAAACATACAGAATTACAATTTAAGAGCGATTTCATATCGAAAAACTTAAACAATGGCAACAAAATTCAACAGAATTTAAATATTATTTCATTATGAAAACGAATATTTTTTAATTGTAAAGGAATATGCGCATAGATATTTCAAACTACAAAGCATCAAAATATAAAACTTACCAATTGTAATTAATTAGAATAATTTAGAATAGTATACCGAAATCTGAACTGTAATTAATCGTACTTTGAATATGTTTTAATAGCTGATCTTTGTATATTCAATAAAAGCATAAAATACTTGAAAAAAAATGTCGATATTTAGTTGTTCCCTACTTAGGGTTCAGTAAAAGGAACAAATATGTCAAGTTTCTGTAAAACTAAAGAATGTAACACATTTTTTTTTTGTGAATTTCACCTAAACAGTAGATAACTCATCAATTATCTACTGAATAATACAGTTAAATTAATTGTTATTGGTAAAAACCAATATAAAAAATTATTGTCAATAAAATGCAAAAATGATTGGTTTTTTTAAAGATTAATTTCTTTTATAATTGAATTGATAATTGACATAATTTATACTTTTTGTTCATTACACACTATTTACTAGTACTCTTGAGTTTAATAAAAAAATATTCATGACTTCAGTTATCCGACTAGGTTTCAAAAATATTTATATATATAAAAAATTAAATATTTACATGATGTTGTTTATTAGCATAAAGATAAAATAGTGAAAAAAATATTTTAATCCATATCTAGGTTTTGAAAAAATAAGCTTACTTTGATGTACATTTTAACCTTTGTTTACAGAATCAGAATTGTTCTAGATAATTTTTTCATTTTTTCATTTTACTTTGTATTATTACTTGTGTAACATATCTTAGAGTGTAACTACTACCGTTTAAAAATTTTATTCAAAAATAGAAATTTTGTAATATATGGAATTTTTGAATTTTTTAAAACCATTTACATTTAACTGCCATAAATTTAGTTTCAATCAATCAGTCAATCTACGTCAAAATCCACAATTCATTACATTTTACATAACGAGCACTAATTATAAATATCATTGAGATATCCTTATTATTTTTTGAGATATGATGATTGAGATATGATATGAGATATGTTGAGATATGAGATAGTAGAATTATGGGGGGGGGGGGATTGTTTCCAATTTTAAGTTTCTAAATGCTCATAAATAAGCAGCATTTATATGTAAATAGTGTGCTATAACTTTACTTCTAATTGGAATAGGGAAAAAAAGAAAGATATCATTGGAAACAGAAACGTGCTTATTTTTTGAGAAAAAAAAAAAAAAAATACGAATTTTCATTAAAATTTATGTTTTCAACCCAGCCGGATACCTAAATAATAATTTTAAAAAATTCTTCAGTTATGTAATATTCTTCAATCTGTTCTCGAAATGAAAAATGAATTAATTTCTACAGTTATTAATTTTGGAATCGCCCATTATTCGATTTCTATCAACAGTTCAATGACTGAACATATAAACAACTTACCTCTTCGGCATTATGGCGATTCTATTTCATTTTCAAAGTCAATTCTTTGTACATTCGGAATGCAAGCCACTGTTTTTTCACTTGAGCCAGAAATCAATTGATATCGCGAAATTATTAAACAATTACCAAACAAAATTTAACCCTTTATAAGTAGAAAAAAAATGGAATATGTCAGCAGACGCGCTTCTAGAACATGTGAGCCGATGGACGAATCGCATCCGAGCGATGCTATTCGAAGACGATCGATTTGTTTGCTGTGGCGCTGATGATGATGATTGAAATTTGACCGCTTGCCCAACTTTTTGTTTTTTTGATGCACCCTTTAATGAATTGAATTGAATGAATATAAAAATAATGTGTTTAAATCATATTTTTTTAATGAAAGAATTAAAGTTTTTTTTACAGAAAATTTCCTCACAGATTTCCACGAGACGCATTTCTTCAAATGAAACAAATATTTTTCTGTTTTAAACAATAGCTATTGCAAATCACATATTTTTTTTATTATCATTATGAGTATGTAATTTTTTTTAAAAATTAATAAGAATATTTTTACCAAAGCTAACTGTTTAGTTCCATGCATCGGCAACAGATGGCCCCAGCAGTGCAATATGCTGCCGTTTAATCCAAGAATCGGAAACCGCAAATATAAAAATCTGGCTACCGACCGATATTGATTCCTAATCTCAGTTTCAAAAATTCTTTTGAACAAATAACACCAATTAAACAATACATGACTTCGAATAACTAAAATGATCATGTAATTTGGAGATGAAAATGAATTTTTACTTTCTTTACACTTCAACTTCCTCACAGAATATATTCTTTCATTTCCTGAAATCTTGTTATGTACATATACGTAAATATTAATACGTGTAGTAAAAGTCGGTTTGGGAAGGAGCGGGGGGGGGGGTAATAAATTCGTGCTTCCACTTAATTTTATAAAGCATTTCATCTGAGTTATCTAGATCAAAATCAAGTAACATTTAAAGCTCATTGTATATTTTTAATTTTTCTAACTCATTACCTTCCATAAGTTTTATATAAAGTTATTACAATTTTTTAAAATAAAACTGTTTAATTTTTATAAACAAACGAATGATTTTTATATAAAATTAATAATTTTTTTACACAGAAAGGTTATAAAAATATATTTGCTATATAATTTCTAAAATGTCCCATTCTATAATTATATAACACTTAGATTGCATTTATTATTATTATTATTATTTACTATTTCTTTTAAAATTGATTTAAAATTTTAAATTAGAATTTTTCTGATATGAAAAATGTTGATATATAGATGGATTTGTAATTAAATGTCTTGCCAATTTATTGCATATATAGGGAATAAATGTATAAATCTCATGTAGAAATAGTTATTACTTAGAAGATTAAAATAATTAAATAATTTATTCTGTAATAAGTTAAAAAGGCGGGAAAGGGGACCCCTTGATTCTATATTTGCGTTTCCTTTGGTAATCGGTGTATAAAGGTTTTAATTCGACCTTAATTGAGCCTGTATTAAACTTCTAAATAGGCGGAGAGGTGTTGCCAAATCCGGGAGATTTGTTATGTATTTTCAAATTAATTAATTTCGAGCTTTTGTTTAACTTAAAAAGAATCATGACTCGGTCTTATTCAAATAAAATAAAATTTCACTTATACTAATATTATATACTAATATTCCTGATTTATTGCGCTCAGGAAATTTAAAAAAAAAATACTTTCTCTTATACAAAGTACAGAGAAATAATAGTAATCATCAAAAAGTTTGAATTCCACATTTAAGATCTTCCTGAGTTTAAAAATTACATTTTTTTTTTTGAAATGTCCGTTTCTCTGTGACAAAAAATAACTCTAAAACGATTTGAGCTAGAGCGATGAAATTTGGAATACGATCTTTATACCAAATTTGGAGACATTTATTAAATTTTGAGCAATATCTCTTCAGAGGAATTCCACCTGATCGGCTGTTCGAATATAAGTTAAGGCGTGACAAGCGTATGCCTTTACCGTGCTTTGTTTGGCACGATAAATTTATAAGAGAGTGTGGAGTAAATTTGTCTATTGCAAGACAAATTTATTTCAGTTAACAAGAAAGTTTTGCTGAAATTATTCCCACTGTTTTCACATAATAATATTTTCAGGATGGGATTCTTTTTCTAAATTGCATGCTGCATAAAGCATAAAATGCAACTTGCAATCTATACTAATGACAACGCATCTCTAAAAATGATGCTTTTTTTGCAGTAAAGAGTTTCGAATGCTACTGTAAGTTGCAGTGATTCGTATTATCAGACCGATCGATGATTTGAGGGGTCGCATCTGTTTTGATCTCTATTAATAAACTGTGAGGGGGTAGGAGCTCCGCTGGGCATTGTGGGAGAATCGCCCACCGGTTTGAAGAGCAAAAGAGCCGTATCGATCCGCTGAAGGATGAAGATGGACAACTTGTTGATTTCCGCCATTTTAAGCATCCGCAACTGGTTTTAACTCGTAAAAAATCGAGATGGCGCTCATTAATTTCGTGACAGATGTTGTTATAAATATAGATTTTAAACTTTTTCTCAATACATTTTTTAAAGTTTTTTTTTTTTGAGAAAAAATTTGAATTTTTTCTTCCCAAAAAAGAATTTTTTTAAGCCTAAAGAATTGTACTTTTTTTCAGAAAAGATTTTTAATTTTTTTTCTTACAAAAAAGATTTTTAATATTCTTCCATGAAAGATTTAAATTTGTTTGAAGACAGATTTTAAACTTTTTCAAAGAAATGTTTGATTATTTTTTGTTTTGTTTTTTGAACGCAATTTATACAAATTTTCTGGGTTTTTAAAATCATTTCGATGATTCTTGACAATGCGAAAAAAAGCTCTCACTGAAAAAAAAAATCGTTAAAATTACGGCTACCATATTTGATTCATATATATCTTGGAAGGGAAAAAATGTTCACTTTAAAATATGCAAGTATTACCTCTCTATCAACTTTTATTAAATTTTAACTAAAATTATTTATTGAAAATGTAGTGAAATTTTGAAATTTTTCGCCATGGCTTATAAAACTGATATCGCTCCAAAATGATACTAACATCATCTGAACATTCAAAAGTTTGCCATAAAAATGATTAAATGAATTTGCGACTTTAAGTTAGTTCTAAATTGAACTAATTTTAAAAAGTCAGTTTATTTAACAAAACGTTTTATTACTGAAAAGAAATTGAGATCGCTTTCACTATTACTATCAGTATCTCATCGTGGATTTTTCTTACATCGTTGAAGGTGAAAATATGATGATTTATTTTTCCATCATGAGTTCATATATGTTTAAAGTGTGTTTTCAATATAATTTCTGAGATTTTATCGCACTTACATCTAAAGCTAATTTGTACCATTAAGCAAAGCACTTTCCATATTGTACTTGATAAAAAACAAAATTCGCCGAAAATCGTGTTTAATAGGATTTTTCGTAACTATTGTTCGTTAATTTCATTCGGTTTATAAATGAAAGTATGTTTATTTCAATTATGAGAAAAAGTTTAGCGGAGACCATTATTGTAAGTTAGTGTTTTTTTCAAAATACAATTTCATTTTGAACTTTGATTTAAATAATAAAAGAATTTCACTTTAATAAAAGAATTTCACTGAGTCACTTTCGGGACTCAGTCCAATGAAATCAAATATCGTTTAAATTTTGTATCAATATTTATTTTAATTAAACTCCTAATTAATTAGCTTTTGCACATTTTATTTTTATGTTATTTTATAATTTCAATATATATACGTATATATATATATATATATATATATATATATATATATATATATATATGATCATAAAATTATTAAAACAATCAAAACACATTTCTTGATCAACAAAATTAAAACGAAACCAAATAGGTCGAAATCGAAATTAAAACTCAATTCAGAATTACACGCTAAAAGTTCACAAAATGAAAGAAATATTTAAACGAAACAAAAACAGAAGTAACTACGGAAACGAAACCAAAATCGGAATCGAAACTAAAAATCATTACTGATTAAACAAGTTTTAAGAATTAAAATGTTTTTAAATCAATCATTGTATTTAGAGAGTTATTTTGATTCGGTTGTCTTATTTTGTTAATTAATATATATATATATATGTACGTATACTGTATATACTGTATATACTGCATATACTGTACGTATGTCTCTTAAGTGCGGGCGCACCGATTGCGTTAAAATGAAGATCCGATTGCGTTAAAACTTTGAATACTTATTATTTGCACTTGTGTGATGGCTATAGGCATAGTAAAATTATATATAAAAATTTATTTTGGGTCTATTTATGGCACCTATTAACCAAGGATTACTGTCAAATTAACTCGCCAAGGATTCACAATATATTTAGTAAAGATACTAAATTCAAGGTGCCGGTTAGTATTAAGTAGCTATTGTACGTATACGCTATGTAAGTCGCTCTGAGGTAACTGTCTTATTAGAGAGTATGCGAGAAGAAGTTTTTGTCGAAGAACTCCCATAGAATTGAAATTTTAATTAAAAATTAGTAAAATTTTAGTGTTTTTTGCTGCCTTTTCTGAAAATATTAGAGAACAAAAAATTTTGCATTATTTTAACTTAAAAAATATTAATTCAATTATATCAACAAATTTATTTCATAAATGAATTTTCTGTTTTCATTCAATTTGAAAAGACAATATTTTATATACATTTTCTAACATTAATCTTGAGAATTCCGAACGAATATTAAACGAATTACGAATGCTACAAAAAATAGTTTATTCCCTTACAATTCTCAAAGAACACCAATCATTTCAACTCTAAAAAAATAAATAAATATGAATTGTGGTTTGTTCGTACTTATGCACTACCGTACTATTCAACCGATTTCCATGCAACTTGGTCAACTCATTATTTGCACCTGCGTGAAGGTTTTAGGCAGAGTACCGTTATCATATCTGTTATATAAAAATGAATTTTTGTTTGTTCGTATCCTATGCGCTGCCGTATTTTTCAACTGATTGCGGCGAAACTCGGTGGAACCAATTGCTTTCATTTCCACGAAGGTTATATTTTAAAATTAATAATTGACAAAAGTCAAACAGTACACCCCATCGGAATTAATTATACATATATCAAACCAAATAAAATTATTATGATTGATTTCAGTCAATGTGAGGGAAATGAAATCAAAAATTCTCCCTGATAGCACTAATGTGTTTTTTCTCATTAATGAATAGTCTTTAACACAAGGCGTTGTCATTCAGCTTGCTCAATATTTTGTCTGCAGCAAACCACACATATTATTCGGAGTTGATCAAAACACAAAATAAAATTATCAATGCCGCTCAAGATAAGTTATATATAATGGAAATTTTCCAGGGCAAACAGTACTTTTGCTAATTATTAAGGTTTGCTAATTTGCTACAAATAATATTTCGATTATTCAAATGTATATCGTGTTGATTGTTTCCACAAAAAATATGTTCCCAAACATTCGTCACTTAATAGATCTAACAGTCCATCATCTGGAAATTAGTCGCAAAATCGAGTTTCATAAACAAACGAGCAAAGACAAGAGAGCACCTAAGCAGATCTTTTACAAACTGCAAATTCGCGTGTTTCAGTCTCAACATGGACAAGAACCGAGAGATAACATTTACATGTTACCTGTTCATGGGCATAAGAACAAAAAAAAAACCAATATGTGGAAAGTGGAGGGACAACTATCCTTAAAAAATTGAGAAGATGTGCTCATTTCATGCATTCCCATTATTCTCACCCAACGTTCCTTTTGAGTCCAAACGACTGCAGTTCCCCATTAGACTTGCATTCTCGATGACTGTCAACAATGTGCATGATCAATCACTTCAAGTATGCTGACTGAACCTAATGTTTTTCACATAACTTTCATCCTTTTCTCATAATCAATAGTATGTCAGATGCTACGAGTCTGATAGTTAAGAAATTAATTTGTTTCTTCTGAAAATCGAAAAAAAAAAAAAATACTACCCATCCTAAAGCTCTTGAATAATAATATAAAAAAGAATAGAATAAAAATTATTTACACTTCTCTTTCATATATCATTCAACTTCAATGAATGTATTCATTTCCGACACGAAAATAAATATTATATTTTCGATTATTTCTAACTAAACAAGAGAGTTATTTTAAATTTCAAACGATATTTACAAAATTTTATCTTCCCCGGCAGCAACGCGCCGGCTACCAGCTGGTATATGTATATATATATATACTGAAGTGACAAAAGTCATGGGATAGCAATATGCAAATATACAGATGGCAGTAGTATCGCAGCGAAAAAGTATAAATGCGCAGTTCCTTTTCCAGAGCTTTCATTTGTGTTCAAGTTATTCATGTGAACAGGTTTTTCGTGATTTATGGCGGTACGACGAGAATTAACAGACTTTGAACGTGGAATGTTAGTTGGAGCTAGACGCATGGGTCATTCCAATGCGGATATCGTTAGTGAATTTAACATTCCGAGATCCACAGTATCAAGAGTGTGCCGAGAGTATGAAATTTCAGGCATCACATCCCATCATGGACAGCGCAGTGG
>JAPMOQ010003657.1:0-11043 GCA_026543055.1 Argiope trifasciata
AAGAAATTTTTGATTTTTCCAATTAATTAAATATTTCATTGGTTTGTGTAGAATTAAACCTCTTGAAAAGTTGATAGTGTTCTTTCTTCTGTTTTCTATAAAAAATTGCATAATTTCGTTGAATTTCAGTAATTGAAGCGGGCATGCGAATTATGCATGTATAGCCACACCTCTTACTTATATTAGGAATGTTTAAAATTAGTGAGAAAAAAATATTTGCATGGAAATAAAACTAGTATCAATGAAAAACTTCATTTCGCTTGAGTTTTAATATGGCATAAAAGCTGTTTCCCTCTTTTAATATGGGGCCGCGGTGGCCCGGTGGTAAAGTCTCGGCTTCGGAACTGGAGAATTTCAGGTTCGAGACTCGATTCCACCGAAGAACCGTCGTGTGAGGGAGACTGTTGCACGTCAAATCTGTAACGCCAAATGTCCTCCCGCTGGTGTGACGTGGTGTGGAGAGGGGGGTGCCAGTTCAGGTGCCGTCCTCGTTATCTGACCGTAGTTCAAAATTACGAAGTCCGTCCCAAAATAGCCCTCGTGTTGCTTTCAACGGGACGTTAATATAACTAAACTAACTAACCTATTTTAATATGTTCTGATGTTATTAAGAAAAAAAATTATTGATAAATTTTTTTAATTAAAAATTTGCCATAGGTTATGGTAGTGAATTTATGGATTTGATAAAATATGCTTCATTATTGAATATTTTCTACATGAGAATGAATTACATTCAAATTTGGTAGGTTTAATTCCAATGATTGTCTTATAAACCCCCTGTTGAATGATTTTTTTCCTATTTGGCACAGAAATTACATCACAGCATTTTACGGATATCGACGTCACGATATCTGTAAATTATTACATCGATTCAATTTCGAAGTGATAATATTTGTAATAACGCTAAATATTATCACGCCGATAAAATTATAGAATCCATATAAATAGGGGAAAAAAATTAGATGGCAGATTTTTTATGTAAACATGCATTCTACGTTTAATTTTGTTGAAATTTGTCAATAGTGGTAAAAATTAAAATTTGTATCACTTCACAATATTAAATTAAAAAAAAATATCAAAAATAACATTGAAAATGTCGACGTTCCAGTAAAGAGTAAACTTGATATAATATTGTTAACGATTGATTTACAGAAAATGTAAACCTGAAATACTCTTGTAAATTAGATTATTTAAAATTTTATTCTGAAACATCGTTTCTGATCTTTCAATTTTTATATATATATTAATTAAAGTGATATAAAATTAATTACTTTTACTGATAAATGTAATAAATTGAAAAAAATTCTGTGTTTCATTTCATGCAAAAGATATTATACAAATTTTGATAATTCGTGAAATATTCTTACTTAAGAAATGGGAAAAAATAGCCTGTCATTTGCAAATTTTGAAAAGAAATTTTTAAAACATTTAGTTTTTCTGCAAAAATTGTATTTAAAATAAAGTACGAAATTTAAATAAATTGGTTAGACAATAGGAAATATTTTAATTAATTGTACGGATTCATTTCACGATTGCACTTTTCATTTGAAAAATCTACAACTATATGCCTACAAGAAGAATAAATGAAAAAAGAAACAATTCTACCAACTATACACGGCATATCCGCAATTACTACATCAAGACAATACGGAGACAAGAGCAAATAGCCAACAATAATAAAGAGTAATTTGACTGATGTAAAAGCTACTTTATATTCAAAAACAATATAGACGGAAGCAAAAAAATAAAAAATAAAGGCAGAGCTTGGACCATGAAAAAAATATTTATACAGCTCTGACATGACTGAAAGTTAGAAACACATGAAGAAAATAGACATTATTTATAATATTTTTAATGCATTTCACTAGTTTTATAGAGATGATTTATACTGTACCAATTTTCATTTGTCAAAGTATCCTGCTATGTTTTTGATTTATATAAGTCATATGACATACCCCATGATGTTTGGCCTACTCGAAAGGGCGTAAGATCTGAAACATTCTTGGGAAATAAATCTCTCCATTTTTTTTTATCTTCCTAATTTCTGATGTAAGGAGAATGATAAAACAAAAAGAAAGCTAAACGGACCCTTAGGGTAGGTGCTATGCGATTTCTTCTGCTAAACAGTTTAATCAGATTGTGCGCGCTGCGTGAATTTACTCTGATTAAACTGTTTAGCCATCAGAGGGAGTGTATGTATGAATTTTTTAGGCTGTTGTATAATAAATATGGGAGTATTCATCAGTACTTAGTAGTGCACATAAATTGTACAATACTATTCATTGTATAATATTTTTGAATATTAAAAAACAAAATACAATATGGCCCAATATTGTATAGTATTGGACCATTTTGTATATATTGTTGAATATTAAAAAATATAATACAATATGGCACAATATTTAATGATATTATTTAATATTAAATGATATAATATAATATAGCGCAGTATTGTATAATATGACGGCGTTTTGGCCTAGATCAAGGATAAGGTGCTCTTACCCTATACAATGAAGTTTATTAATTGGAATATATGTGACTGAAACTTTTCTTTGCTTTATGGATTTCATATTAACATAATGTAAAAATGTAGTCTCTAATTAGAATTTATTTTGAATAAATATTATAAATTATGATAAATTATTATTAAGTTTGTGCAATCGAAACACAAAACTTTTGAGAGCCTGTTTCTGTTTTTTAATTGTTTTCTTCATTTAAATACGTCTATGCTCTATAGTATGATAGTATGATATATCTATATTCTTAATGAATCATTTTCAGAACCTTTAATTAGTTTCAAAAATATCGAAACTGTATTTCATTACAATTAAATTTACTCTTGTTAAGTTATACTTTTGTATTATTAAATTTTAATGTATAGTATTCAAGCAACTGAAAAACTTTCTCATTTTTTATTTAAAAAATCTAAATGAATTTAATTGGAATTATATAATTTAATTCTTTATCATTCTTTCATTCTGTTATATAAGATTTTAGTATTGAAATTGTTAATTATTTTTTGCCTTAAATATTCCACCTATGTTTCGAATTATTAAATGTTATTTTTGTCTTTAAAATTACTTTTTCACATACTGTGTAATATTTATTCATACTATTAAATAGTGTAAATAAATATTTATTACCACCTTAAAAACCTTTCTCGCTTTTTGCGTTACTGTTTGTCTTTTACAATCAGAATTTTCTTTCGTTCGAATTTTTTGTTTAATCTAACTTTCATTATAATCGCAGTTGCTTCAAATGTATCAAGTTCATTTTATCTTCTGACTACTTGATTAATTTGGTGCAATAATTTAAATAATTCGAAATTATCTTTTACATTCAGTTAATCGAACTTTTTAAGTTATCAGCATAATATTATTTAAATGATTTTAAGTATAGCGCGGACCTCTTTGCTTAGATTTCTAGCAATAGCGTGGTATCGCTTACATGCCAATTTCAGCACTCCTGTTATGACCTTCAACCCCAAACGAGCGGCTTAAATGACTTGGTTGGATGCATGCTGGCACCAACAGAAAATTTATTGCTTTTAGGTCTCCCTGACTTTATTTTTGCTTCTTTAATATAAATCTATTGGCATTTTTTTAAAACTTTTAAATCACTAGAGAATTGTGTAGATTGAAGCAAATACGTGTTATTTTTTTACTGTTAAATCATTAGAGAATTGTGTAGATTGAAGGAAGTACGTGTTTTCGATCTTCATCTTGCATATTTCCCGACATTCAACAACAATCACATATTTACGCTGCTTGCCCTAAATTCTAAAACAATTAATTTCCTTTTTCTAGTTGAGTTTCTGACTGAATTAGTGTAAATATTATAAGACAAGAATTGTTTGTTTAGAAATCTGTTTCTTTTAATGTTTAGAAAAGTCGAGAACAATCAGTTACGAAAATGAAGAAGCATTCAGTCTTCTTGGCGGCGATATTAATCGCTTTTCGTATTCTTTTTTCCAGAATTTCTTATCTGAAAGTTAATTGATAGAACATTATAATAATTGAAAATATATCATTTAATTACTATTAAATGTATGAAACTATTATATACTGCATATAAATCAGATATAATACTTTTAACTTTTATACGGAGAGATATTATAACTGTAAAAGAAATCGAACTTCAGGAATTTGGCGAATAATGGATCCATATTTTTTAAATATCTCTATCTCAACATAGTAAATAAATGCATTTTGGATGAAATTTAGTTCATAGTCTTCAAATTCAATTTCTATCCATTTTTAAAAAAATCTTTTAGAAGATGACTGACTGATAGCTACAAACCGTTGTGAGCTCGATAGATAAAATTTGGTAAACAGTTTTAGAAACTGAAATCAAAATTTGTATCAAATCTGCTAAAGATTTTAGCATTTGTCTACGTCTACTTTTGTATGCCTTTAAGTGCGATAAATAGAAGGAAAACACTCCAGTTTCTTTACGATAGCAGACAATTCATACGCATGTGTCACTGAAAATAAAAATACGCTGGTGGTAAACTCTTGGCATTCACTATATCAAATTTCGGACAAAAACTGCTTGCTGAAAATGTGCTATTATATACCCTTTCATGCATGATAGCTTGAATTTTGCTTTAAAATTTCTGACCTGCATAAATTTCGAGACAAAATCTTAGTGTTGAAAGTTTGTCTGTATGCACCCGTTTTTATGACAGAACTGAGTTCAAAATCTAATTTAAAAAGTACGAAATTTTAATTTTTATACGGACACCGTGCAAAAAAATTCCAGCGAGTAAAACATGCCCCTTCCTCTAAAAAGATCATATACAAAATTTCAGCATTTTATAAGGATTAAACTACATAATTGCTGACTGAAACCATTTTTCGATGCCTGGATATGAATTTGAAGGAAAGTGGAAGAATAAATACAAGAGGAAAAATCGTAGCGAATGTTCGTGTTTTACGGGTAATACACAAATTAAGAAAGAAAGAAATGGTTGAATAAATAAATAGTAATTTTGCTATTTATTGGTTCAAAAGTATTAAAAATTTGTAAAAATAATAACTGGAAGGAAAGATTACATAAGGTTTTTCAAACGTTCACTGTCCTTGCTATTTTTAAGTTATATTCTGTATTTCATGGTATAAAATTTTCTGTATTTCATGGTATTAATATATTTCTATATTTCGTGGTTGCCAACGTAGAGAAACAAGAAGCAGGAAAAGTTTAATGTAAAAATATATAGAAGGAAACAAAATTAGCCTGAATTCATTAATCGCTATTTGGAAACAGCTCTCAAATATGAATTGCTTGGATATTTGAAAAGTCCCAGAGATTATTTTTTCAATTACTTAGTTACAAACTACACAATTTCGATTCTAAAGTGAATTTAAAGTCAAGAGACACTAAAATATCATTGCAAACTTTAGCTCCAAGAAAATGATTTAGCAAAAGAAGTAAATTAATTATAAACAAATTAAAAGGTAACATTATGGAGTCAAAATGCACATCTTTTACAATTGGCGAGATGTGTTTAGTACTATGAATTTCTGTCATTCTTTCTAACAGTATACTAATAAATTTCAGGTGTGAGCTAATTTTGGTTCGTTTCTAATATGGAACCAAATAAAATCTCTCAAAAAAAAACTTTGAAAACAAATTGTTTAATGCCGAAAAACCTGTTTTTAGTTATGGAATCTATGCAATGTTTTCTTACTAGTAAAATCTTTCGACACGATTATTATTATTGCCTCAAATAGAGGAATAATCACTTGCGTATAGTAAGTACTGGGAAAAAATTATCAAAATTCAAAGTGTTATTTTGTACTATTTCTTTTAACTTTTTCTCTTTAAAATAATTTTAACATTTTATCGTTTGCAATAATGGAAAGTTACTAATGCCAAAAACTGTTGGAAGTACTGGGAAAAAATAATCAAACAGCAAGGTATTCTTTTGTACTATTTCTTTTAACTTTTTCTCTAAAATAATTTTAAGATTTTATCATCTACAATTAAGGAAAGTTACTAATTACAAATACAGAGAGATAAACTGCTCTACTTGAAATTTATTAGTATATGTAAAATTTATTAGTAATGTATATTCAATGTATATTATATATATAATGTATTTTTTTGAAATGTCAGTAACTAGTCAGTACTGAGCAAGACAGAACGTCGTCTAACTGTGAAAAGATACGTTAGCGATCCAAGAACGTTCCTCATATTATGAATTCACTTATGAAAAATGGATGCATGATTAAAATTATTTTTCAAAGAAAAATTTAAATTATTTTCAAGACATATCTTGCATAAGATTTACATCCAAATGTCATCTACTGTAAGTGTGGTAACTATTCTTTTTCATCAATAAATGACAAAGATTCTTAGAGCGTCAAGCAATCATTTCGTTCGTTCATTACTCCTTTTGTACAGAACTGTCCACTTCATCCTAGTTTTGTTATCCGTTATCAATCTTTATTAAGAGCTGACACAAAAATAATAGGTTTTTTTCCTAACTATGATGTATTAACAATGAAAGGAGACCATTTTTTCATTGTCTCGCATACTTGTCGATTTCGCTTTTCCTGTGCTGCATTTAAATTAGATCAGACTTCATTTTTTTCTTTATTTCTGAAAGTAGCAAGTATGGACGTTTGAATGGTGTTTTTGTTAAATGCAAATGAACAAGTTATTTCAAGTGGCTGGTGGAGTCATATATTATATTTATTGTATAGAAATAGCTTAAATTGATTATGGTTTATATAAAATGAATGGCAATTTAATTGAAAATGATTTTCAAATATACTATTTCAGAAATGTTTTTTTCAGTTTGTGAGGTTGGAATTTTACTTAATTTTTTAAGTTGGCAATACAATCATTATAAAATGTCAAAAAGCGGAAGTCCATCTTCTTAACTTTTCTTAAATACTTTGATGTGAATTTTGTTTGTTTCGTATGCTTTGAGTTTAATTTTACAGTATTATGAACAGAGGTGAGTAGTCATTTTGATTATTTTTCAGTTTTACCGATTGGTTTGATACAAAACAACGTATTGGAGGCAAAACACCGCATCAAATATTGTTCTTCCTGTAGTTCTTTTATTGGCATGTTATTGCTGTATGATTATTTTAGAAATGCACTCTAATCACGTCTTCTGTTCTACACTTCCTGCTGTTATCAAGAAATGAAGTTATGCTATTCAGGCAAGTAGTTTGATTACGATTTACATATCAAAATCTAAGCTTTTGTAGTAAAAAGGTACAGAAATAAAATCAAAATTTTACTAAATAGAATTTTTCTTAAAAAATGATACATAAGAAATAAAGGACATAATTCTGTTAAAAATAATATCCAAAAAATGTTTAAAAGCTACTTTAAAGAGAGTCACCTTAATACAATAATTATTTATTAAATATTTCATTTGTAAAATAAAAAATTCATACCGACATCTGACTTTCAAACTATCCTTTTCTTTTGAGACGCTTTGATTTCAGATTGTCTGCCTTTCATTAAAATCTTTGATTTAACCTCAAAATTTCATAAAATTTATCATCTCGTATCATAACTATCCTAAAAGGTTTTTACAACAATCCGATTTTATTTTAAACTTAGATAAATTCTATAAATTTTAATAAATTTCTGTAATTTTCATAATTTTTATTTCAATTCCTACTATTATTAGTTCGCATTCACTCTTTAAATTTATTTATATATCTTGTTGAAATTTCAATCGTATATAAAAATACATTTTACTCATCCACTCAATTTCAAATACATTTTTAAACATACAACTTGTATCGAATGATACTTGACAATCAATACAGTTTTTTCAAATAATAATTAATTAATTTAATTTAATTAACTTTTAAAACTTTAAATAGATTTTTGACAGTTTTTAAGAAAAAATGAATAGGCAACAGAAAATAGCTCAATCTGTAAAATGCAAGGATTTCAGCATTTTTCAAGTAGAGGTAAAGGATGTGAGTTCAATTCCTGCGAAAATCAAAAGTGTTTGATAATTCATAAATTTTTGATAATTATTTAATAAAAAGCAACTAAAAAAATTCATTGTTGTATTAAGTAGGAATTGAATAATAATTTTTTATATTACTTGTTTTTCAATAAAGTTGATGAGAAACGATTGGCACAAGTATTCAAACGGATTTCTAACTCAATCAATTTACTGAAATTAAATTCATAAGCAATCATCCGAAACAAAGAATTTACGATCAGAAAGCACAAGAGACCTCATCCGAAAGAGTTTCTTTAATTCTTGAGAAAGAAATTCTTCTGCCTTTCAATTATTCTTGAGGTATTACACCCTGTATTGAAATGTTTGATTCGCTTTAAACAAGACGTTATCTTTGGGGAAATATTTATTTAACCTCAATAAATATTTTATAAGTTCTCGGGGAATGGTTCCAAATTGGAGCAAAACTCACATATTGAAGCTTTACTAATCAATATTTCCCGAAAAGTGGTGGGGGAGAAGAAAAAAATGAAGAAACTGCCTGAAAATTATTGATTTCTTTCTAAATCCTACACCATTAAAGCAATATTTTTTAAGGAGAAATCAAGGCCATACTTTATAGGGTATTATACCTTTATTATGGTATCCATTGGACAGTAAAAATCATTATGCCTATAAATTATTCACCTGATAAATAACTGTTGGATATACTACAGGAAAAGAATCAAGGTATAGAAAAAGATTTATTTGGAAATTCAAAGAATTTTATTTACTGCACTTTGTGGTTTAATCTTTGTTATTAGATTGCAAGTTGCAAAAGTTAACGCAGCTTACAAAAATTATTAATAAAACATTATAACGTCATATGCAAAAAGCTATCGTTGCAAATGGATTAAAAATAATTCGAAGTTGTCACCACATTGTTTATATTGTCAAGATCAGTTCAGTACACTTCCCAAAATAATGATACGTATAGTAGTGCCTCCACACATTTCAACATGGATATTATTAGCTTATTATTTGGAAAATGACAAGTGTTCTGGATTCCCCTCCAGACGTTGTTAAGCATTAGCGAAGTCACAACATATATTTCTGTAGTGATTAGGTTGTTTAAATCTTTGAAGCAGAGATTCTCTATACTTTCGATTTTGTTTATCCAGTCTCTGATAACGGAGACATGTTGGATTAATTTAGGATGAATGCGGAGTCAATAGAAATAATCCAACTCTAAAAATACAAAATGGTCCATCTCTAGGACTATTTCTTCAAGAAAATCACTTACTATGTGTTTATATATTCCCCATATGTTTGGCACAACATAGCCATGTCTGACTTTTGTGGCATTAATGTCTAATTCCAACCAACCAATCAAGAAAGTCAAGCTTATTTCCATTTTGTGTATGACGTTCTGGTTTTCAGAATTTTTAAATTAACATTTCATTAATTATTTTTTATTCGGCACATATTTATTAAATCATCATTTGAATTATTCCTGAATTATTTTCTGATATCTCTTCACAAGGTAACCTGCATCACTCTCTCACTTCATGGCGGCTTCTGTAAGAAAAAAAAACGTTGTCATTCTGTTGCTATTCTTAAAAATGAGACTGGCGAAATTCCTAGAGCTATGGAATATATTAATATAAATATAGTTTTGTTATCCGATGAAAAATCTTTGGTCACACTTCATCAGCTTACCGTTAAGCCTCCATTGTTAAACAATCATTCATCAACTTACTACATTTTTTATTTAAATTATTCACATGCACTAAAGCACGGAAAACCACCAGCATTTAGGAAAAATAACTCAACGCAGATTCATAATTATAATGATAAAACAACATTTAAAAGTTTATCGCCTTATTTTGTGTCTTTTTTGGGGGACGAAAGATTTTTTTCACAGATATCGGCAAAATTCCTTTCAGATTTACGATTTTAATATTATATCGTGCGCCAATCTTAGTTCACCTGGAACGTTTCATTTCTTTTATTTTTTAGTTATTGTGTCTTATTTATTGAAGGCAAAATTTCAAGAATTTTTTTTTCTACCTCAGGGAAATTAAAAGATTCGAGATCGAAGAATTTGATATATACAATACTTTGCATTTCTGACCGGAAAATATAGGAAATGATCATTTAAATAAAAAAATATGAATATAAATCATGTGTTTAAAACGCAATAAAAAATATTCCTTCTAGTCCTACACAGATATATAATCCCTTACAAACTACCAGATAATTTGTGGTTGTAAGTTTTTTTAATGACCTAAAAATCTGTAATGTGTAAATTTTTAAATTCCTAATCCCTAATTTTCAGTGCAATCAGTATGGGGCTAGAAAATTTGTTTTACACTTTTTAGTCAATTTTGATGATGGATGCCGTGTTCGTGTTTCCACGGAAAGGGGGTGCAGTAGCTTCTGAGGGTAAAGACCCCTGAGCACCCAGAGGGCAGAAGTCTGACTTGTAGCTCAAATGAAGATGACACACACATTCGCTTGCGCAATCCCTTTTTACAGGGGGCCTCATTCACACGCCTCACAGACAGAACACAGAGTAACAACCATGCCCAAACCGGGACTCGAACCCGGGACGACACGCTTCCCCTGTGCCAGGACGACGGCTTTAGTCAATTTTAAAAACGTAGTATGCTAAAAAATATTGAAATAATTATTTTGTACATTTTTAGTCTAGGATGTGTGTGAAATTATAACTGATTTCAAACTAACTCCTCAATGAGATAATGACAACATAGTGCCTTATGTCAATAGTAATTTTTTTAAATGATTACAAAACTTGTACTGAACAGACAAATGAATAGGCAAACTAAAAAAGAAAATATTATATTGTTATCCAGTTATATTTCAAGTCTCTGATTAGATTAAAATTGATTGCAAACTTTGCACAAAAGAGAAAAATCAGAATAAATAAAAATAATACAAAGAAGGAACTGAATTAATTACCCGTTGGAGAGGTTTCCTCTAAACTTTCTCACATAGTCTTTAATAAGGCTGTTATTCTAGGAAACGCCTTCCATGGCACTAGCATGTAATAGTTATTAGGTTGTTCGGAAAGTAATTTCGTTTTTTCCTGACAAAGGATT
>JAPMOQ010003660.1:696-20382 GCA_026543055.1 Argiope trifasciata
CAATAATTTTGAGTTGCTTCATTCTATAATTTTGAGTTGCTCTATTCTATAATTTTGAGTTTCTTTATTCTATAATTTTAAGTTTCTTTATTCTATAATTTTGAGTTGCTTTATTCTATAATTTTGAGTTGCTTCATTCTATAATTTTGAGTTGCTCTATTCTATAATTTTGAGTAACATGAGTTATTTTATGCTTATAAAAATGGATAGCTGCTATAAAATTTTCATATTTCTTGGGATATTTTATACATTTCCGGATTTCTTCTTCTATTTAAAATTTTTTTAGCATTGATTATGTGTCTATTGATTCATATAATTGCATTTTGATTTCATAATAATGGCGCCATCTACAGAAAATTTTTAAAGTATTCGATTTGAAAATTCTATTATCCTTACAATAATGAATTATCAATTAAGAGCAAAAACTAAAAAATAACTAAAATTTTATTTTTAAATCTCAATATATGTTCTCATACATATACATATTTAAAAAAATATTTTAATACTGAATTCTGTTTTAACATGTAGCTGCAAAGGACGTTTACGATGGTATGAGTTCTAAAGGCAGCTCCAGTGATTTCGATCAATTTGAGTGCATAGACAGGTATAATATATTTTCTTAAGTTCTGAATGATAATATTTTTTTTTCTAATCAAACCAAAAAGCTAAGTACAAATGGAATGTTTGTCCATAAATTTCATTCTGAAATTCTTGGTATGTGTTGCTACTTTCCTCAATAAATGTTTTTATATTTTGTCTATTTTTGAATATTAATATGAATAGTATTTTTGAAAAATAAAGAATAAAATTGGGATGTTATTTAAATGAATTAAAAAAATAATTGGAATTCAAATTTAGTTTCAAAAATTATTCTAGCTTGAAAAATATCTTAAATTAATTTTAATCTTAAAAACACAATATTTTTTATTATATCTCTGCAGCAGTTTCAAAATATTATACAGTATTGAATCCAATAATGTCATAAAAATATAGTACAATAATTATATGATTGTAAAAATGTTAACAACATTTATTTATTTTTTAATCTCAATGAGCATGATTTAAAAAAAATATGAATATCCTTTACTCATTTTTTTGTCAATTTTGCAAATACATAGAATATGATGACGATTAATGTTTGGTAATTCTTTATAATTAATAATGCAGTAACATATTACAAGAAATTAAATTGAAGTTTTTAATTAAAGAACTTCCAAATTGGTTTCAATTGAAATAAAACTCATTGCAATTCTGAAGGCAGATGTCTACGTTTCACATTATTTCCTAAGCCGCTGAAATTAATTCAACAAAATTTTGCTTATTTATTACATAAAACATGAGAAAGAAAGCTGTCAGTTTTTAAGCGCAATTAATTAATTAAATATCCAGTTAATTAGAAAATAACTTTCAATAACTTACGTTTTTTTAAAAAAATCTCTTTCATTTTGATACGTTTTGACGTTTGACAGTGCTTTTGTTGGGCTTAAAAGTAATGATTGTAGCTTATTTACAGATTGGATTCAGTGAATCGCTTAAACGAAAACAACCATTCTTATGCTTCATCAGATATGAGTAAGAGAAGCTTCCAATAGAGTGGTTGGACCTTGTTGCCTTAGTGAGCATGAAAATGGTGTGGGGTTGGTTATCCCCTTGCAATTATGGGACGTGCCTCCATCGGGAGGGGCTATGCTGTGGCCTTTTGGGGTGTAGCCATAATTCCTGCTTTTACTATCGAAGCCATCTGGTTCTTTCAAAACTTTTTATGTGTTTCTCAAGATGGTTTGGAGTAGACCTTTGCGATTATGCTTCGGCATCTGTGAACAATAACATAAGAAGCACTAATAATTTATGGAGAAAATAAACTGACGACGAATTTTAAATATCGTCTGGTACAACTGATATTATCATTTTAATAAAGAGCAAAGGCTGAAAGACGATTGAGATTTTAGAAGATAAACGGATGCGAATTGGAATTTTTTATACAAAAGTAGATTTTATGTTAAAAACATTTCACATGAAAGAATTTTAGTCTCAACCAATTCTTTTTATATCACTAAGCATTTTAATAAGTTTGTTAATACTGCATGTACTCTGAAAAAAAATTGGGCAGCGGTGGCTTGGTGGTAAGGTCTCGTCTTCGGAGCTGGAGGGTGTCAGGTTCGAGACCAAAATTCCACCAAAAAAACAGTCATATGAGGGAGTCTCTTGCACGTTAAATATGTCAAGGCAAACTTCCTTCCACTGGTGTGGTGAGGAGGATGCCAGTTCAGGTGTCGTCCTCGTCATCTGACCATGGCTTAAAATTACGAGGTCTGTCCCAAAATATCCCTAGTGTTGCTTTACAATGGGATGTTAAAATATCTAAATTAAACTGAAAAAAAATGCTTCGATTATGAATGGTGATAGGAGAATCAAAATAATTAAAAAAAATGTATCTTTGGAATTGTTAAGATTAGGCGGTAAAAAAGGAATTCAGACGAGTTAATAATATCTTCAATTGGCGAAATGTCACTTTGGCAATAGTAGGTATGCATCGGTATAGAAATTCGGAACTTACAAATATTCACCTGATGTATGGGTCGTCCTGTACAGAATGGGTCGTCCATTGGTCAGAACTGTACAATGTTTCTGTCGAGATTGAATTTTCAGACACCATTTCTAACATCCTACACATGATAAACATCATTTGCCACTGAGATTTAAAATAGTATACGAATACATGCATCAGTATATGGATTCGGAACTTTATTGAATACCACTTAATATATGGGTTAGTTGGGCTTATTGGCACAAGAGCTATATTTTTGTTTATGATATTTTTGTTTAAGATAGTTCTTAATGTATGGAAGATGCAAGTGGAAACAGACAACAGGTTGAAAGGTTCGATAAATGATACTGAGATTTTCTGGTACCTACTTGGGATTTTTAATAAAGAATAAATTCTAATTAAAGTATTAAAAGAATAAGAACTAGAATAATTAAAAAAGAAACAAACATTATGTATAAAAAAGTAAATAATAGCCGAATCATCGAACGTTCGATACTGTATCAAGTAGTTTTTATTAAACTGGATCTTCCATTGTTACACACATGAAGAATTTTTATATGCTTGAATTTTCTATAAAAGGAATATCATTGAAGGTTTTAAATCCAGATCCCAAGAATAGTTCTTATGCTATAAAAAGAATTAAATACAACTTTATTCTGTAATATTTTTAAGCCCTTCTGGCATTAACAATGCAATTAATCTAATGGAAGGATGTCCATACATAGACTTGAATATTTAGCAACTAAGCAATTGTTTTGTTAAAAATTATTTCATGGCAAAAACTTTTGAACATCTCAATCGTTATCGTTTGCTATTATACATATTATAAATTGATATTGTATTGCTTTGTTATTATAACGTAATATTTTGAGCACCTATCCTATAAAACACTGCTGGAATAGACTTTCTAAAATTTTGCCTCAAACTCTCTAAAAAACTTGCCATGGCAGAGAGTGCCTTACATAATGTCAGCTTTTGGAGCAAATTTAGCATTTCTGCTGAAATTATTATGTGATACTTGGCATGTAGTGTTACTCAGGGAATTGGAACAACGATCTGACGCAAAACTGAGTTTAGAATTACAAAATCTCAATCCATATGTGATATTTTAAGTCACTGCTCTCATGAATTTAAACGTTTACTTATTTTTGGAAGTATATACGGACAGATATTCAGAACGTAATTGTATTTGGCTCAAAATTTGGCATAGAGATAGATTTGGCTACACTATAGAGATTAAATCTGTATACAGAATCTTATCAAACTTGCTCTCTTCGTTTTAAAGTTATAGAAGTAGTTATTCAATCAGCTAAGCAAAGGGACTTCCTCTAAACGGAATTTGCTCAAAATGTGATAGAAATCTGTAAATTTGTTTATTAATACATTATACCAAATTTTAACTGTCTTGCTCAATCGTTTTTTAATCATTTTTTTCATAGCCGAACAACCAGATATTTTCTAAAAATGTGTTATTTTTTCAAACTTTGGAAGGTTTAAAACATGAAGATTAGTTAAAATTACAAGCTCGAAATTTTCGACAACTACTATATTTTCTCAGTACTATATACACTGAAGTGACAAAAGTCATGGGATAGCAATATGCAAATATACAGATGGCAGTAGTATCGCAGCGAAAAAGTATAAATGCGCAGTTCGTTTTCCAGAGCTTTCATTTGTGTTCAAGTTATTCATATGAACAGGTTTTTCGTGATTTATAGCGGCACGACGAGAATTAACAGACTTTGAACGCGGAATATTAGTTGGAGCTAGACGCATGGGTGATTCCATTGCGGATATCGTTCGTGAATTCAACATTCCGAGATCCACAGTATCAAGAGTGGGCCGAGAGTATGAAATTTCAGGCATCACATCCCATCATGGACAGCGCAGTGGGCGACCGCCTGCACTTAAAGACCGAGACCGCCGACGTCTGTGTAGAATGGTCAATGTTAATAGACACGCAACACTTCGTCAAATAACTGCAGGAATCAATGTGGGACGTACGAGGGACGTGTCCGATAGGACTGTGCGGCGAAATTTGTCTTCCTTGGGCTATGACAGCAGAAGACCGACTCGAGTGCTTTTATTGACAGCACGACATCGCCTGCAGCGACTCTCCTGGGCTCGTGAGCATATCGACTGGTTCCTATACCAGTGGAAAAACGTGGCGTGGTCAGATGAGTCACGATTTCAGTTGTTACAAGCTGATGGTAGAGTTCGAGTGTGGCGCAGACCCCACGAAGCCATGGACCCAAACTGTCAGCAAGGCACTGTTCAAGCTGGTGGTGGCTGCATAATGGTGTGGGCTGTTTTTACATGGCATGGATTCGGTCCTCTGGTGCAACTGAACCGATCATTGACTGGAAATGGTTATGTTCAGCTGCTTGCAGATCACTTGCAGCCATTCATGGACTTCACGTACCCACACAACGATGGGATTTTTATGGATGACAATATGCCATGTCACCGGGCCAGAACTGTTCGCGATTGGTTTGAAAAACATTCCGGACAATTCCAGCGCGTGATCTGGCCACCTAGATCGCCCGATATGAATCCCATCGAGCATTTATGGGACATCATCGAAAGGTCCATTCGTGCCCAAACTCCTGCACCATCCACACTTTCACAATTATGGACGTCTATACAGACAGCATGGCTCAATATTCCTGCAGAGGACTTCCAACGACTTGTGGACTCCATGACACGTCGAGTTGTTGCACTTCGCCGGGCAAAAGGAGGACCGACACGATATTAACAGTCATCCCATGACTTCTGTCACTTCAGTGTATATGAGTGAAAGTTGATTAGTTTCATTTCCTTTAGACTTTCCCCCTTACATTTGAATTGATTTTTTCTTCATATAAAAAAAACGTCATTTGATAACAATTATATAATTGATACCATAAATTTATGCATCAGTTTTCCGCAATCAAATTTTGTATTTTCTTAATTTTCATTTTTTTAACTCTTTTCTAATACCGCTTACTTCAGTTTCTATTTTATGATACTGTTGCCTTTTTACGATTTGAAGTATTTACAGTTTAGTTTTCGTTTCTGATTTGGCGGTTGTGATTGATTTCGTGTGTTTTTGAGGCTTAGTTGTACTTTGCTGTTTTCCAATTTACTTTTATCTTTTTTATTCTTTTCATGGGTTTTTTTACCATTTAAATACTTTATTTATGGCATAGCAGACTAGTCATAAATATCAGATGCATCGTAACTGAAACTATTTTTGTACAACTGATATTTCAGGAATCAAGGAACATTAAATTAGAAATCAAAACTTGTGTTGGTTGGAAATGACTGCAATATCACAGCGCAAGACGTAGTTTATAGAACACACTGTAAATTACAAAAGATATTTTGTATATGTTACTGAACCCTCCAAGCGGTGGAGACTTTTTTTTTCTTCTGAAAAGCACATCCATTCCAAGACGGGCGAAACCGTGTTTTTTCGATTGGTTCAGTTGTTTCCAAGACTGACGTAAACGATTTTTTCCTACTTTCAATTGAACCATTGAAAAGGGTGAAGATATATTTTTTCGCCTGTACCGGTCCCCTCCGTTAATGACTTTTTTGGCAATGACAGAATACTTAATGATAAGTTGCTTACTAGGTGGAAGACACCCTCCAAAAGCATTTAGCGACCATAAAAGAACTCCTTATTGCTAAATTGATTTAAGTAGAAAATATTTCATGTAGTTTTCTGAAACTTAAGGGGAAAAAATCTTCTTAGTAAATTTTACTTATCAAAATAATAATTTAAGAGCTTCTTCCTTAATAAAGCAAAATATTTCTGGAATCTTTTCCCGTAAAATGTTGCTATTAAACAATTTTAAAATATGTCTATCGCCTTCAAAATAATAACAGTAATAAAAGGAATTCATTTTATTTATTTATTTAATAGCTTTGCCACAAAATTTACAACATGAATACGTTGGTAGATCACGACTGTTTATTAAAATTTGATTTTTAATTTAAGAATGTCTCAATTTTCTTTTCCATTTATGAAAAAAAATACGGTATAAAGTCTTGCAAGGAATTTCGTGTTTTAATTAATTATTTGTGTTTCAATTAACTTAATTTATTGTGTGTGTTTATGTACATACAAAATAGTATTTGAATACTTATGTCGTTGTTTCTAAAGGCACTTATCATGGGCAAGTCCGGTATCGAACCCAATGATTTTAAGACAAGAGAGCGCGTCCTGTTTTTAAGTAGCGCCAACTAGGGCCAGGAGTACGACTTAGCTACTCACCCCTTGAATTCGCCTCTACAGTCCCTTTTTACAGGAGGACGCATGAACACATCTTACAGACAGAACAAATGAAGAAAAATCATGCCTGAACAGGGACTCAAACCCTGGATATCAATATCACTGGGAAGAGACGCTGTCCCTATGCCAGGCTGCCGGCTTGTGTGCTTATCGGTCGGTCGGTCGAATGCAACTTAGTTATACCAAGCCGTATGAGGAGTAACTCTTTCGAATTAAGGCAGAGGTGTGCGCCTTTCGTTGTTAACGAGCAACGTTATGGTGAAAGTACGACTTTGCTCGAACACACACGACACAACCCCTTTTTGGAGGCCCTCGAACTCATTCACACACTCATCCATCCATCCGCAAGTCAGAATTTAGATCCAAATCAAAGACCGACTAATCCCTGATTTAGTACCCACAGAGGTACAATTTGTTATGGGGACTTGGGGGATTTTGCAGTCACGGCATATTTAACGTGCCCCAATTGCCATTATCCAACACGGCTGTCTTTGGCCGAGAAGAGGACAGAGCTCGATACCTTTCGGTTACGAGACTGACACACTAACAACCATGCTACCGCGGATCTTATGTGTTTATATACTTACAAACACAAAATAGTATTTGTGCTATAAGAATTTTTATTTTATAATTCAAGATATTCACAAATGAATATACCAGTTTTGTAAGGATATTTAAATACAATGAAATGTAATCTTTTTGCTCATAGGAAATCAAAAATATTAGTTTAAAAATATTAAACATCTGATTTCAATTCAGTCAAAATTTCTTCGATCGAGCCTATCCATAAACACGAAAGCATTTGAAGCAGTGCGATAATTTATTCCACTGTTTTCTTCTGCATGGCTTTCTTGAATCTTTTGAAAACTATGAATATGCATAAATGATTTTATTAGGCTTTCTGTAGGGAGCTGAAGGTTTTAAATTTAAATGCTCAACTACTATTTTTCATTTCCAATTAATAACAAGATTGCACTTTTTAAAGATCGTTACAAAGTTGGGGGGATAAGCATTCTGACCAAAGTAACTTTAAATATAATAATAATAATAATAATAATAATAATAAATATAATTTTATTTGAAACTCAGTCATCAAATATGAGCAATAACAGTTTTTTACAGATAAAAACTCCTAAATATCGGGAGATGGATTTGGGGCCTAACATAGCTGAAATCGCTTAAATAACAGCAATTTTCTTGATGAAATGAATCAAAAATAAAATGAAATGATAAAAAAAGGAAAATAAAATTTTTATTTGGAATTAAATGATATTCCTAAAAAAGTAGTACCATCTTTTTAATACAAAAAGTTAGTGCATTCTGGAAAACTATAAACAAATAACATGTTCTTCAAATAAAATGAATTTTTTAATGATAAAATAAAAATAACAATTGCGATAACACAAATATTTTGAACTTACAGTGTTTCAAAATAACAACCGATTGTGATTGATAAATGAAATTTGGGAAGCGTACTTGCACAATTTAGAGACGGTTTCTTAATCCTAATTCAATGAATAAGGATGTCATTAACAGCATCATCGTGAGCATGCAAATCATATTCATTTTCAATATTCAATGTAAAATTTCATAACATTTTTTTACCTTACGAATTTTGTGTTCTGAACTAATTTTGTTATTAGGATGTACTTAATGAACCTGACGGCAATTACTGGTTTTGAATGTAATAATGAAGTAGAATAATAAGAAGATGGATTTTCTGTTCCACAATACTACAGAAAGATGAGGAGGGATGTGCATATTTTACATGAATAACAGCATCGGAATTCACTGTTTCATGACACATACCCATGCAAAAGAAGTTCAAAGAATAGCCGAAGTTCATCGTACTGCAATTGAAGAGAAAATTCGAGCTTTTGTTAACAACAAAGTAGTATAGCAATAATTAAACCAATCTATTACTCCTGGAACTATTCAGAGCTAGATTTCCTATTACATTTAAAACCAAATTTCCAATACCTATAACTTTAAATGATGTAATTTTAGAACTCATGCGAATTGGAATCCTTTAAGTTTTCAGGTGAGAATCACGCCTCTCTTGTAAAAGAGAAAACCATGTGTAAATTAGCAGGATACCAGTTCACGATTTGCTGCAATTTAAGCTGTAAGTACTGTAGATACGCTGTATTTATAAGAATAAAGAGCAATTTACTAGGTCAGCAGAAAAACTTTTGTCATTTTCACACGTATCTTGACAGCCATTTGTATAACCTGATTTATTATTTAGCTGATTGCGCTGCAATTTCTTTATTTTTCTTTATTCTAAAGTCTAATGATGAAGAGGGTTCATTGGGATCCAGTTACTAGACCTTGATTTCATCCAACATTCTTTACAGAAACATCAAACCTGTCTTGGACCGGGAGGTTACCATATCTTTCTTCAAACAAGTACGTATATTATTGGATAAATGCAGCAGCGTTTACAACAAGGACAAATCATAGCTGATTTCATTGACCAAGTGCAACAAGAATAGAGTTTTATTCCATAGATTGACATATGATACTTGTACTATATATACATAATGAATGTAGTATTCACACTATATTAACAACCATTTGTATAACCTGATTTATTACTGAGCCGATTGTGTTGCTAGACTTTGCTTTCATCCATCATACTTTACAGAAACATCAACTTGCTGTCATGGACAGAGAGGTTACCAGATTTACCAGATCTTTCTTCAATCATGCACGTATATTAATAGATAAATACAACCCCATTTACAACAACCACAAGGTAAATCTTATTTCATAAACCAAATGCAAAAAGAATATAATTTCATTCCATAAAAGGATATGTGATATCGTATTATGCATGCAAAATGAATGTAACAAGCAAACATGTTTCTGCGACTAAGTAAATATTTGTTATCAATAAATTCTAATCTCTAACATAAAATTTCTTTTTTTTCTTTTATGAATGAACATGGATTGTAAATTTCATCTTTAAGGCAAGAATATTTTACTTTGAAATCCTTTTAACCCCGCTTATGTCAATTCGCAGAAATATTTTCTTAATTAACTTGTTAACCATTATTTCACTTAATATGCTGTAAAGATAATATTTGATTACTATGTGTTCCTTTTGTTTAACAGAGCGTCCAATCCATCCAACTGCGTTAGCAGTTCCATGTTTCAAGACCCTGGTATTATCTGCGAAATTCAAAATCCCATTCCATGTGATTACTCTTATCCATACCGGACATACGATGGATCATGCAACAATCCACATATATCAAGGCTCGGCATGATAAACCAATGCTATTTCCGGTTTACTCCTCCGTATTATGAAGGTATGGCATTAAAATAAATTCACTTTGTCATTCCTTTTTTTCACAGTGACTTTGTAAATCAAATTATATTCAATTCTTTCAAATTCAAATGAAATCAATTATTCCAGGAACCGGAGGCTTTCGAAAATCTGTTAAAGGAGGTCCTTTGCCAGAACCTAGGAACATCTCCGTAGAAATATTCAAGGATCGTCACAGACCATCTGTTGATGTATCCCTGCAATTTGCTACTTTTGGACTATTCATAGCATTTGACCTTGTTCATTCTCTTCATCCATGTAAGTAACGTCAAGCTTCGTTCAAAACGTAATATAATTACTTATGATGTTACGGTTCAAATGAGTTAATAGAAAGTATCTACTTTAATTATGCTGCCATAAATAGACTTGTATATTTTTTAATGTAGATTATTTACAATTAATTATTTAAAAAAAACACAATCCAGTAAGAATTAGATAACTGTAGCAAAGCAATAGGTTATTCACAGTGAATGGGACAAATCTATGCTGAAAATCGGCTTCTAGCCTCCAAAAGTACAGAAGGTTCGTGAGGTCATATCACTAATTATATCTAAAAATCTGTCCGTAAATCAAATAAATAAATAAATAAATAACAGTAAATTTTGTCGCAAAATTTCCTGGAAAGGATCCAAAACATCTTCAATATAGAGAATTCGTAATAATAATCTATGATTGTATAAGTTTAAAAATAGGATTCATTCCTGATTTAATAAGCTTTTAAACTAAAAAGAATAAATTTTTAGATAAAAATTTGTATTATATATTTTTTAAACGGGCAATTCTTGTATATTTATTTACTTCGTGTATCTCGGAAATGGTTCAAATGATTTGAATCAAATGTTATATTTATATAAGTTTTTGCTTTTTAAGTTTATCTCTACAACTCACTTTCCTTAAAAATGTAACTTTACAGCCATACCCCGCACGAAAATATTTGTTATGTTTGTTATTGGATATTTTTTCTATCTACTGACATGCTGATAGTCATACAGCCTCATCTTGGATCTAATTCTTCCATGTTAAGACAAGTTCAAAAACATAAGTTATGGTCGATAAACTGTAAAAGAAATGCTTTATTACAGCAGATGTGTCGAATAATATTTTAAACTAAGCTCATTAACCCCTTCCTTTTTGTTCCCGTGAAAATGACGGGGTGAAATTTCTACCTCTATTTCTCGCGCCCGTGATATTTCCGGGCTGGCGTATTCGAAAGCAATGCGTAAAAATTTTTAAAACAATCTATTTCTGATGCCCAGAATCATGTTTATTTCTCAAAATACAGGGCAGATGGCTGCCCTAGACTATTTATGTTTTTAGATCTAGTTTAATTCATTTTAAACTAGATGTCAGCAGAAAGTAAACTATTGTCCTGATTGTGACGTTGGCCTATGCATCTCATGCTTTAAAATTTATCACACAAGAAAAAATGACTAGTATTTATTTACATTATGTGTAAATGCAATAAAATTATGTTCGAATGCTTAAAACACATCTTTTTAATTATCTTTGTTGGAAAGCTAACATTCACTCATAATAACCCTGAATGTTGGCTTTTCTGATTTTTTTTAAAAATTTCAAGCTAAAAATGAACTAAAAAATTAAAACTGGATGCAAATATTGTACATACACTCAGTTTTGTATAATTTCTTGAATAAAATATTAGTCACTTTTATGACCATTTTCTTCAAAATTATGCTACCGTTAAGGGTTAATGATACTTTCATTTGAATGATCAGTTATATGTTGTTAAAATTGAAAAGTATTCAGATGCAATCCGTATTTGATGCGTATCTAAATATTTTTTCGAAAAAAAAAATCCTGCCGTGTGGTAATAATATAATTAATACTCCAGATATTATAAAAATTAAATGCTGACATTCATAAAAAATGAAATGTATAGGAAACAGAAAATTGCTTTTAGATGTACTCAAATTTTCTTTGGATGAAATGAAATCGTCACTAACAAATAGGAGCACATATGAAAGAATAACTAATTTTAATTACCAAAAATGTTTAATGTTCCAATTAGATGCGTATTTAACACAGCATAAAAGTTTAAAAATTTTTAATGATACTATTCTAAATTTAGAATGGAATTCAAAATCAATTTTTTCCAAGTACCATAGAATTAATAGTTAAGGAAATTATTAGAATATTAAAATATTTATTTAACAGTTGGTTCATCTTTTTATATTTCTCATATATACTTCATTATATTACTCATGTGCTTGTATGCAATCTCTCTGCTTCTCAGTCTCACATATAAATGCAAATCTATGGCAGATAAGAAATTAATAAACAAAATGACAAAACAGTATACAATAAAAGCTCCTTGTTCGCGTTTCCTTCATTCGCGTTTTCATTATTCGCGGATTAAAAAAAGAGACCTAATTCCTATATTCGCGGCTAGAAATTTCTTTATTCGCGGATCTAATAAGTATATACATAATAATAAAAGGATTCCAATAGGTATCCAACCCAATATCCTTTGTAAATGCCGTCAAATGGACTAATAAAAAATTGAAATAGATCTTATTACAACTTTGCCTAAAGCATGTTGTTAAATGATATCGCCGAGGACTTTGACATAAGCCGCTTTCGCTGCGATCAGTGTTTTTGAGAATATAAACAAACAGAATGAAAGCAACCTGATTACTCAATGAATAAAGAATATTTGTAGAATGAACGACTAAGAAATAAGGTAGAATTAACGATTAAGATATGAAAATTTACTCACCTCATTCCGAAGATTCATTTGAATCTGGCGCAAAGAAGTCAGATCTCAAAGACGATTTTAACCATTTTAATGTAACGATTAAAGACTGGAGCAAATGATACGAACGCAGAATGGACGACTCAATGGAATACAATAATCCACCGGAAACATGAATAAGAAAAATGAATATACAGGGAATAATTATATAAAAGTTTATATATATATATATTTAAACTTTTGTCACCTAGGAACGTATTCCCTATAATCCCCTATAAATGACCATTCTGTATTCACGGTTTCTGTATTCGCGGCATATTTATGGAACACATACAAGGCGATTAAAGAGCTTTTACTGTATTTGAGAAATAGTAAAGCGTCCATTATATTTATTCTGATTCGAGGCATATTAAAATAGCGAAATGAATGTTTAATATTTCCTTTAAGTCAATGTATATTTGTAGACTTTATTGCATTTCTAAATATTCATATGGTTGTGTTCATGTGCATTAATTTAACAGTTCCAGGAATTGATTGTTGTTCTAAAGAGAACGCAAATAATCCAGAATGCAAGCCCATTTCAATACCTCCAAATGATCCATTTTATTCCCAATTTGACAAAACTTGTATGAACTTCCAGAGAACAAAACAGTGTGATTGCCACACAAGTGAGTAAATATAAGAAATATTTTTAAATCTTTAAGTGTTTTAAATTCTAATTTCCTTATTCATATTTAAAAGCATTTTTTTAGTCTCTCTACAACATCAGATTCCTAAGATTAGTTATATAAAACAATTTAATTTTTGAAAAATAACAAACCGAAACATTTTTAATTAAAGTTTTATTCGAAAATCTAAAGAGAAATAAAAATTTTGCACTTTTAATTGGCAGTAAAATAGGAATTATTTGTAAAACTTTGAATTTGATTAAAAAAAAAAGAAAAAAATTATAAAGAGTTATCTGTAAATAAAAATATATCTTAAAAAATACGTTTAACAATACAAATTCGAATAAATAAGCTTAATGCCTTTCAAAATTGTAGCGTAAAAATGTCAAAATGATCCAAAAAAGAGTTTCTTATTCTAAGCAGAAACATACTGAATGTAATTGAAGGAAGTTAACTGCTTGCAAAGTTTCATTTTTTAACATATGTTACCGAAATAAACCAGCGGGTGACCGAGCTCTGCTCGGAGAAAACAGGTATCGAAGCTAACTCGAAGATTAAAATTTTCAACTGTGATTTATCAAAACAATACATGCCGTAAGAAAATTTGTGAAACCATTAGTGAAAAGATAACCGATTAAAGTGCACCATTGTAAACTATTCTAAACAAAGTTAGAGTTTGGAAAGGGAACTATTCTATACAAAAGTAAAGTAAAGGTAAAGATTGAAGTGTGTTGAAGTTCAATATTTTTGACAAATTTATTTAGAAAAACCAAACATATATACATACATAAGAAACATATTATAAACCTATAACAGCATAAACATAAAACTTTATTAGTTCGCCATATTGGCTATAGATGGCAGCACGTTACCGCTTGAAAATTTAAGTAGCCATTATGGCGAACTAATAAAGTTTGAAAATATCCTATCTGTAACTCCGAACTGCTCGACCGTAGCGCTTCAAAATCGGCGCCAATCGATTCCTCGTTGCCAAAAATCCCAGATCCCCAAGTTTACCGGAATTAATTAATTCTGGGGCGATTTTCGACTTGGCAACCATTCCTCGTATTATAGTATTAGATTATTATTTATTACAAAAATTTAAGAATTTCAAAAGAAGTATCAATAAAGAACGTACATAATTTTGTACGCAATAATAAAAAAAACAAAGAATGACAGTATAAAATGGAAATGAAAGTATTACTAATTTATCAATTTCCGCCGTAGTGGCTGTTTATATTATAACATTTAACCCAGAGCTCTATTAATACTGAGAGAGCTGTCGGCCGTCATATTATCGTCAGACCCATGCTTTTGATCAACGAGGATACCCTTCATGCATTTAAAGAGGTGAAAATTCGAAGACGACCAATCAGGTTGTGTATGGGGGATGCTCTCGAATTTCCCAACATAATCCTTTTAATTTTGTATGTAAGTCCCGACAATATTGAGGAACCCGATTTACAAACTTATACGATGCTGAGACAAATGCATCAACATGATTGCTAGTCATGTTAAAACGTAATAAATTTGTAATATTGGGTTGTTCGGAAAGTAATTTCGTATTTTTTTGTCAAAATGAAAAGAAATTTTTGTTTAATGAATAAATTATTTATTAAATTATAAAATTGCCATTCTGGTCTAATACCTTTTGCCATATTTTTGGTAGTAACATGATTACACGCTCATAAAAGTTTTGGTCTTTGCTGTAAAAAAAACTGATCGAGGTGGTTTTTGGCCTCCTCATTTGAAGAAAAAATTTTGCAAATCAGTTCTGGTACTGATGTACTGTTAACACATCTTCTCCACACATATTGGCTAATTTATTTCTGGCTTGAACAGCATTTTTATCTTTTATAGCAAAAAAGAAAAAAATGACGAAAATGCTGTTTATTGCTCTCTATATTTAAAAGGGCACCATCCAAAAACTACTGCGAAGAATCAGCTGCACTTTTTCACACTCAAGCCTTGCTATATCAGCTCTTAAAACATAAAATGATTTTGCGGTTTAAGTATGAAATTGGGTGCGAAAAATGCAATTAAATCCTTTGTCAGGAAAAAACGAAATTACTTTCCGAACAACCTAATATATTATAACATTTAACCCAGAGTGTATTAATACTGAGAGAGCTGTCAGTCGTCTGATTATCGTCAGACCCATGCTTTTGATCAACGAGGATACCCTTCATGCATTTAAAGAGGTGAAAATTCGAGGACGACTAATCAGGTTGTGTATGGGGGATGCTCTATAATTTCCCAACATAATCCTTTTAATTTTGTATGTAAGTCCCGACAATATTGAGGAGTCCGATTTATAAACTTATACGATGCTGAGACAAATGCATCAACATGATTGCCAGTCATGTTAAAACGTAATAAATTTGTAATATTTTCTTTTTTGTTTTATTCTGTCTTGTATAGAATTTTTACTAAATTATATGCGGTATTTATTGATACTGTAATGACTTAATCACTACCTATCAAATAAAAGACTGGAATTTCAGAAATATAATTTATTTACAAACGAATAATTAGCTCTAATCTAGGTTAAATATTCGGTATTTACACAACACTTGTAGTTTGAATTTCTGTTATGAAAAAAAAGTCAAGGAAACAGTTCTCCATTCATTCCAAGAAAAACACAACAGAGGGTTAATCAGAACTGCTTACGGAGTGTCAAAATTGGAGTCCGCAATCCAGGGTCTCTTGCTGCTTCAAAGATATACCAGCATTCTATCGCTGGGCAAAGCTCAATTCCTCAAACTCTATTTGTCCACGTCAGTTCTCCATCGGCCAATCATCTAGCAAAAATTTCTCACAATTGTGGCCCTTGTCTTTCTTAGCCAGGGGACTGTCCACCAATGACCCCTCCCACCAATTAAATGCACTGGAACACGTGTCAGTGATATTCCGTCACAAAAGTTAGCGCCTCGCGTCTAGCTGTTGGGTACCTTTCCTTTGGAGAAGCGGCAGATTCCATTTCCACAATGAACTTTGTTGTGGTCCAATGACTGGATGCGAACAGTTGAAGGTAAGTAGGTTCACCATCTCGAAATCTGGTGGGGTTTAACAATGGAGGGCTTGCTTACAGATGGTGGTCAACTGTCGGAAAATGGCGCTAATTGTGAATGGGACAGGGAAACGTTACAAAATCTACTCTTATTATTTGAACACCACCTAATTATCTTCTTTCTTTCCTTAACCTGCTTTTATTTCACTTTCATAAGACTATTTTTTTTGCAAAAATCAAATGAGTGTAGTTTTCTATTTACTTTGTATAAATTAAAGTATAAATTAATCAAAATGTTTTGAAAAAAAACTGAGCAAAAATCGTTAATTTCAATCTTAGTCAAATAGCTCATTTCTGTTTCATATTTTGGAAGAAAAAACCATATTTACTATGTTTTTCGAGATTGAAAGTTGAATACAAAAACTAATATTCTAAGATTTAAAATTTAAGAAAGAAAAATCTCAAAATTATCTTATAAAATAAAGATATCATAATTAAAGAGGATAATACTAGTATGCTACTTTAACGCCAGTTATTTACAAACAGTAAGTATTTTGCATCTTTCAATTATTTATGGAGTTCGCACGCTGGATTTTTGATGTTACACAAAAAGGTGCACACGTTTTTGCTATAGTTTTGTTCTCAGATGAAATCTGCTTTGCTACAGAAGGACACTCACAATTCGAATATTTGATCATTCAACAATACTTACATCACTTTCTCGTAGAAAATATACCAAAAGTTTGATATCAGCATTAGTTTGATATTAACAAAGTACCTTGTTTTCTTCCAACTTGTTCCACCTGATTTACGGCTATGAAACCGACAACTGTACTCCAGAACATTTGGTTAATGCATGATAGAGTATCAGCACATTTTAGAGGCACTTATGAAATCTGTATGGATCTATGCGAATGATGTTTAGCGATCATCAATTCTGCAATACTCATAAATGAATACTTGCTCTCTGCTTTTATTTTTTTCGAACACAGGGAATATTTACATAAGAAGGCTTCTTTCCTATTATCTTTTTCCTAATCCTCGCATACATAGGGCTATACACATTGTTCATCCGACGTTTGTTCTTATAATTTTTGCTAAATAAACGTTTCATGGGATTCTTTGTTTTCTGTTAATTTTTCCATCTACTTAAAGCCTATTATCCTTGCTCTGAGTTTGTCTTTCGAATTTGAAAACGTTGCGAATATCGGTATTGGAGTTGCTGCAATGTTTCCTATCTCCTAGTTTAGTTTTTCTTGAATATCTTTGTAACTTCCATGTTCCCACACTACAAACTTTTATTAAATTAAAGAATATAAAATACTTTATACTTTTTAACTTTTATCTTTCTTCAAGTTGCCATATGACTTCTAAAGCACTTTTTCGTTTTCAGTAATTTACGACTCCTTCGATCATCAAATCAGCCTGGTACCAGCATGAAAAGAAGCTTTTAAGAATGAGATTTCACTTTAAAAAAATTCGCAGTTGAAACAACATTTGATATATTTTTTATTTTTTCACAGTTTCCAGCAGTTCTCTGACTCTCTATGTAATAGCGATTTTCAATTACTTTATGTCATTTAGGACCTCATGTTGTATGTTGATTCTTTATCCTCTTAATGCCTACTTTTTCCCCTTTGAATTTGTTGATCGAATTCGGCAACAACTTGTATATTCTCGGATATTGTTTGGGAGCTGTACATAAATCCTTTTTGGCAAACACCTCTAACAAACAAATCACAGGTCATGCAATCAATAATTCTCGGTGAAAGAGGAAAGTTATTTCGCAGCAATATTCAGGTAACTACAACGTCATGGGATAAGTATTTGGAGATTTTCAATGTATATGAATTTTAAAAGGTGGCTTTAGAAGATATGCTACGCAATATATGTAATGGATGTAATTTCCTAAGGAATGAATAAAAAAGCAAAATTCAAAAGTTTTTGTAAATAAAATTCCTTAAAGCTGAGAATATTTAATTAAAAACTATTCGATATTTTCGTCCAAAGTAACTTTCCAACATAATTATTCATCTAAATAATACAGCATTTATATTAATTCCCAAAGAAAAGAAATATTTATATATTAAAGCGAATGCACTAGTACTTACGCTGAAAAGAATCTAATGATAATAACCTTCTCTAACCGTATGGTATAACAGAAGTGCCACAGAAAAAATATTCTTATGGTACAATATAAATGGCAGACCAAAGAAGGGAAATTTTGACGGTACAACAATGTTCTAATGTATATGCAATGAATTTTAATGGTACGATATTTTTAACAGCCATTTCCGAGACAAAAATGTTAACGGCTATAATATAAATACTAAAATTCACAATCTGAATTTTTGTTCATAGTGATAAGAAAAAATCCAGAGGCTTTTGATGAAATCTTTTCATGAAATCTTCTCCATAAAAATAAAAGTTCTTTAGCATTACTCTAAACTTTAAACATTGTCTCATTCATAAATTCTACGTTAATTTGTTTGTAGAGTACAGAGCTCAGACGAATGGCGTCACTTCTGCCATAGATCTTTCTCAATTGTATAGCATCAGTAAAGACAAAGCGTTGGAAATAAGAAGATTGGATGGATCAGGTAAATTCACTTTTATTTATATGGATAAATATTTTACACGACAACAAAAGGGAATAAATAAATAAGAATTATTTAATTTTTGAATTCCATGTTTACCATTGAAAATGTTTGAAAACAATAATCAGTTTCTAGGATATCATCAATCAGAATGTGTTGTATTTATTTTACAACGAGGAGTGCATAAGATTCCACATTTAATATCAAGGGTGACTGAAGGCTCAATTAATTTTTAATATTATGGAATGAATGAAGGGAATATTTAAATTTCGAATTCTGCATTTGTCATGAAAATATTTAAGAATAATCTTTATCAGTTCTTAAGTCATCATCAATCATACTTTACATTTATTCTATGACGATTAGTATAGAAAAGCTCACATCCGTTATTAGTCAGGACTGTTTTTTGGTCTTAGAATGAATTTAAACCAATTAATTATAGAATACTCCATGCGCCATTAAAATGTTTGAAAATAACCTGTTAGACAATGATCCGAACTTTCGAGTCAGTCTTTGGGTTTTTCCACTTCCAATCCATGATCT
>JAPMOQ010003663.1:6416-25211 GCA_026543055.1 Argiope trifasciata
AATTTCTAATTGAAAGTTACATAAATATAAAAAAGCAAACAAAATAAGCTTATAATTTTTTTAAGTTTTAGTACAATTTTGATAAAATTAAAAATATGAAATGATGTTCAAAAAGAGAGGGATAAAAAAATATTTAGAATTGGCAGAAAGCAACAAGACGGAATTCATTCTTCAATCTTAACCTTACAAGTAATGAAATTTTTTTATATATATAATTGCCATTTTTTCTTCCCCTTTCGGCAAATGGTTAGGTATATGGTGTGTTTATCATCATACATTATATATGTAATACTAATAGGATTCCTCAACCCAACCTTCATCTGATGAAACTTATGTGTGATTAAACTAATCACCCGACAGTTTTATTCCAGTACTTTTTTATTTCATGCGCATTATCACATATGTGATGCCTAAATTAACTGCTCTTTAAAAAAAAAAAAGACTATAAGAAATATATATATATATAGTTACCCGGTTTCAAAAGGTTTAAGGAATTACAAATTTAATATTACATGAGTTATGAGGTAGAAAAGCATTTTTCTTTTAAAAAAACATTTGAAGATGTGTTAAGAAACTTTCATGACTAATAATTTTAAGATTAAGAATGTATCATGTAAGAAATGCCACTCTATTTGATGAGCTACGTTAAGTTTTTAGTATGCTCAAATTTTTTTTGTACAGTTTCTGGTAAAAGCCCATTTCAAAAAGAAAAATTAACCTTCATTACTGAGGTTTTAAAAAAATACTGAATGAGTAGAAATTACAAAGAAAGTAACAGTGCATTAGAATTGAAAATAAAGAAAATATGAACTAAATTAGAACCATGAATAATTTGTTTCAAATCAGTTCTAAAATAAATAAAATCTACATCGTCCACATATTTATTTTTAATTCCTTAAAAAAATTAAAAAATAGGCTGATATGAAAAATCTAGATTTTGGATTTTTCAAATATTAACTAGATTATCTAGTTATTTTTTAAAGTACAAACTATTTTTGTTTTTTAAATTATGAATTTAATATTGAATTATGAAATAGTTTCAGAGTAATTACCATAAAATATCACCACAGCTATCTAAAAAATTTTTTTAACAACGTATATAAAAGTGTTGTTGATTTCAATGCAATATATTAATATCATTGTTTCACATAAAAAATACTCTTTCTTTTGATCACAGTTGTAGATATTTGATAGATAAAAATAAAAAGTATGAAATATACTAAATATCACACTATTCAGACAGTAATAGTACAAATATTTTGTTTTTGTTTTTCTATTCATAAAATTGTCAAAGGCAAAAATGAGATAATAGTTAGTAAATACTTTGAGGGTAAATAGTGGTAGAAACATACATATAATAAAAATATGCAATAAGTAACACTATTTTTTAAAAACTGAATAAATAAAAACATACACTTATTGCAGTTTCATTGAAATTTAAATCAAAATTCGTGCAATGTATATCAAAATACTAAATCATCAATTACTCATAGTAATTATTCAAAATACATTAGATTTTAAAATGTTAAAGTCAGATCTTGTAAATTATATCGCAACAACTGAAGTATAAGCATTTCACAACATTAGGTACAAAGCATTCATAGCTCTCCTGACAATAGCAACCTTAAAAGTTTAAAAATTTTTAAACAAAAGGGAATAATATACTTGATGAGAAAGAAAATCTTCTATAAACTCATTTAGAGAGGCTCATAAAGTATGTTATGATTATGAGAAACTAGTTAACACCAACAGAAATATAGTAGATAACTTCCACAATAATAATATAAACATTACAGCAATTTCTTCACTTCCTTGCCTTGAATTTTCCCATTCATAACATGTGATTCAGAACAAAATGACACTAACTGAATTGTCACTCTGTTCCCTTTTTTCAAAGGACCAAGTTTTGTTTTCCCTCATTTGCTCAAAAAATTGCCATTTTCATACCATTACTATCCTCTTCATGGAAGGCAAATGTGCTCTTACTAACTAATCACAGGATATATTCGTTTTCTTGGAAACACATCTTCCCACATAACATCATGCTAAAAATTAAAAACTTTCCAACAAGAAACAATAAGGCAACAAATTAATCTTCAATTTTTATAAAATAAGCCACTTTATCTAAGGGAACTGAAAAATTATAGATCCATTTACCCCCAAGTCTACTAGTGCTAAACAATTCATCTCGCCATCGACCAGGTGGGAGATATACATCTCTAGACCGCTTCCCTTCTTCTAAAACAGGTGCAACAATTAAATCATTGCCAACTGCAAATTGAGAATCAATCACCTGAGCATTTGGGTCTTTAGGAGCCAACCACCATAAAGGTCTTACAATTGGAGCCCCACTTTCATGGTATTCATTTATAACCCGTTTTATATATTCATAATTTGATTTTGGCTGTAAAATTCGCTCAGTTCTCACTTTGAACATAAATTTTGCAGCTTTTATGACATCCAGGTCATAATCCCCAGGAGGTACGGATAATTGGACGACAGGCATAAATGCCGCCAACTGCAGCCATCGAATATACAGCTCTTTATCAGGCATGGTGGCATTTGGCGATACAAACACATCTCCACCAACTGATCCGGGGTTCACAAGTGGATATCCCAGCAATCCTAGAGTTAAGACAGCTGGTATAATAGACTTTAATCCAGTTGAGGCATCCCATGTTGAAGTACGCGGAGCCAAGCGAACAAATGCAGAAATATGCTGAGACTGAAATCCGACAGAGACACCTAGGTAATTGCTAGTTTGTGAAGCTAATTTGAGGTAAAGTGACAAGAAGTTATCTGGATTCACAGTCATTGAATAAAAATAATAATACGGTGGAAGAAATGTTGACTGACCCCCAACAAAAAGAAAGCCATCTATCCCATGGTTGGTCTTCACATCTATTATACGATCATAGAACCATTGCTCTGACGTATTCCGTGTTACATCTACTATGGCACAGACATCATTTTTCCACCTTGTCAACAGAGGCACTTGTCGCTTCTTATCAGACACAAAATAATGTGCATCCGTTGCATTGTTAAAAACAGAAGCTCCGAGACAAACATAGGGATGAACAGCTAGTAAAACTTTGAAACCTTTATTGTGCAATATACTTAAAATTTCTGGCGGATTTGGAAATAAATGTGGATTAAATGACAGATCGCCTTCAACTTCTTGCCATTTAGTATCAATTAATAAAAAGCCAGCAGGAAATCCATGATCCATAATATGATTTGAATATGTTTGAAGAGATTCTTGTGTGAGAGAGTATTCAAGTTTTGGAGCAGTGGCCCAAATAGGAACTTCCAAGAACTCCATTGAAATATTTGCTCTTCTGAAGTCTTTATCCCACATACCTTTATGTACTTGCCGCATATCAGAACCAGTACAGATTGTATAATCTAAATGAAGATCAGAATTACTATCATGGTACGGAAAGTTCTCAAATTTAGCCTCCAAACATAAGTGATCTCTTCTTGTTTTATTTAAGCTCACATACAGTGGTATATCAGGACCAACCATAATGGCCACACCTTCGGAAGATAACCAATACCTTTCTAAAATAGCACCATAATCATTCTGCTCTAAATCGCCAGTAACAAAAGGCTGGGGCTCTTCAGCAATCCCAGATAATGGCCAAGAAATATTCTTCACTTCTCCCATTCCATACCAATGAGCATTTTTCAAACTGATACAATCTCTCAGAGTGGTAGTAGGAGACAGACTTTCCCAATGAACTTGGTAACAACTCATGACTTCAGTATGACTGTAATTAATATGGAGCCTCGCTCGATACTTCCATTCTTGGCAAATATTTGGCCCTTTAGTAGGATACAATAACTGACAGTCAAAAGACTTCAACTCAGGTGGGATGTGCATTCCAACATCAACCTTCAGAATTTCCTGTCCATCGGCTTTTAAAAGATGTATAATACGTAAGGTTTCATGAAATCTAATTTTATCGCCAAAAGCTAATTGCATCATTTGCCGTTGGTATAAGTACCATGTAAAAGTTACTAGCCCTATTATACTTCCAAATAAAAATATTAAAATCATCCTAAACCTAAATTCTGGAGTTTTTCCCTTCTGGACAACTGCAGATACTCGAGCAGCCTATAAGAAAGAAAAAGAATTTTTACAACTCCTTAATATATTAAATAATATATAACCTACTATTTAAATATATATATATATAATAAAACATATGATTAATATATAATATTTTATATATTAAATAATGCAATCGGTAACAAAAGATTATGCTACAAAAAGAGAAAGGAAAGTTTCAAAATAACGACATTCACTTTTATAAGTTAAAAAATTCTAAATTTTCCCATTTGCATTTACTAGAAAGCTTAAAAATTTTCTTGTATAGCAAATTAAATTCAATGAAGAATAAATATTGACTTTCCAAATCAATGAAAAAATCATATTTTTATGTTTCTTGATTAGTAGGAATAAAAAAATATTTCAAAAAATTAAATAACAAAAAGTAGAAATCAGTATAAATAATTATGCGAATATATTTATCATAAATGAATTAAAATATTCCTTAACATTTTAGGCTTGAATTTAATATTTAATAAAATCTGAAATATTAATGGCAAAATATCACCAAAAAAGCTGTCTTCATACCTGATTTCTTATCCAAGTTGACATTATTTGTTATAGTAAAATATATACAGCAAAATGACAAAATAAAGCTCTTACACCTTCTTTGGTTAGCAAAATAGGACTGTTTAAAAAAGAACTGGGATAATTCTTTGAAACAAACAGAGATGCTTTATAAAGGAAATAGGACAGATAATGCTATATGATGCTTGGATGAATATAACAAGAGTAATAAATCCACAGCTAAAACTGATGAATCATCAAAAATGTATTTTCTCAGCACATCATACTGATGAAGACCCTCATGAAGAACAGCGTTTTCTACCATAGTTATAGAATAATAAATTTATTTATGTAAAAAGGTCATTTATCTATCAAATCCAGGGAGGTGGGGGAGAGTTCAATTTGCATCCTTCAGAAAGTAACACAACTACAGCAACTGTAACAATGTCCAAAATGATTCAGCACATTTACATGCATAAATTTAAGTGGGAAAAAATTTCTTAAAATGGTGGGAGCATCAATTGCAGGCGTAATACACAGTTTTCATGCATGTAAGAACCAAAAGATTATTAATGACTATAGAAACTTCAGAATATAGGTATTAGAATAAATGGTGCAATATTCCCTTCTCAATCTACTGCAGAGATTACACCAGTTTAAAATTATAATATTTATAGATTATATGCTATCTGTAAATTGTATGATATATCAAGCAAAATCATTCAAAATACATAACAGGAAAGAGCACTAAGCACAGACTCCAAACATATCACAAAATCAATCTTTGAACAATAAATGCCAACTAAAAAAAAGTATTCCAATATTTTAATCAAACTTTTAATTTATTAATTAAAATTAATCAATTTTATACTTTCTTCAAACAACTTTTAAGTATATTATTTTAAAAAACCCATTTTCATATGAGTTCAACAGATGTAGAAAATAATCTTTTCATAGATAGATTTTATATTTATATAATTCCTTTAGTTTTAATAAAATTTCCAAAATTAGTTTCAAGTACAATTTTGTAAAAATATTCTTCTTGATAACATGTATCAAATTACCAAGACTGTGAAAATAAATTATAGTTTGTTTCTTTTGTATGACAAAACAAAAATAAATATTAATGTTTCAGTTTATTATTCATTAATTTTAAAAAAATAGATTGTTTTTAGGCAACTATTTTTCATATAAATAAACTGAATGCAACAGATGATACAATCAAACCTAATATAGACAAAGCAGACAAACTTAAGACATTATTGAACTTTAGTGTTTCAAATCATCCCTTTCATTTTTGATAGTTTCAGTTGTACCTAAAATTAGCAACTAATTTTCTCTTTCAAAGTTAGTTTAACTTTCTTTGTCTGAAAGTAAAGGCATCATTTAAAATAACCAAGCACTGAAATTGAAGGTATTGTCAAAATGTTATTGATGCAGAAAGTAGCTCAGTGGATGCTTTTAAAAGATTTATATTTAGAATGTACTTATAAGAAATAATATGAAGCCATATGTTATGAAGATTATATATTACAATGAAAAAATATTACAAAATAAAACAAAATTTGAATAGAATGAAATAGGACTCATGAAGCTATGTTTTGGACATAAACCTAATCATAAGTAACTAATCAAAAAATTCTTGAAAGATTTTTATGTTTGAGCAATAAATGCAAAATAATTTAATAAAGCACCTCGTTTGGAGGTTTTATCAATATACTATAAAGCAGAATACTATTTTCTCTTTTCTTTCTTTCTTTTTTTATTTTACACTTTATTATTGTAAATATAAAAATATATGTGGGTGTAAATACATTATTAGATAGTGAAACATAAGGTAAGCTGTTGAAATTTTAATGAATTAGTTAAATTCTGAAAATATTAAAGAAGGGTATTGTGATTAAGTTTACATAAGTGTCCAAAATTTCAAAATTGCAGCACATTAGAAAATGAATGAAAATGGTTTACAAATATGCAATAAGTTTTAAAAAATACATAAAATTGAAAAGTGCAAAAATAGTAAAACTGCATCTTGCTGTTTCTACAGATGCTGCAACAGGAGATACAAAAGAAAAGAAAGAAATGAAGAGATAAACAGATTTTAGAATGATTACAGTAGGTATTTTTAACTTTGATACATAAAGAAAAAATACCAAACATTTTTTTAAAAAATCATTATAAATATATATATATAGAGAGAGAAAAAGAGTACCATCTTATGAGTGTGAAGCTGATAGTGAAAATAATATGGACGCTTTAACAGCAAGTAATTTAATTGAAATACATACATTACATGACTGATTTTTTGATAAAATAAAAGCATTCACACTTACTCCAGCTTGAAGGTTCTGTCTTAGTTTTGCAGTTGCAGGCGGTTTTGCAGTAACTTCTTGCTTTGTCCAAGTACTTTCGTCAAGATTAAGTCGAAGTGAATTGCGAGACTTTCGTCGTATAGATGAAGGTGTCGTATGAGGAGTGGTTGGTTGTGATATTTGCTGAGTATTCTCAAGAGAGCCAGAATTATTTGTATTTAAATTTGTATGAACTTGTTCTGGAGTCTGATTTCCACTTTCAAGAAAAAGTAAGTCATCGGTACTAGCATTTGTTCGGAGTTCCATTGACTCTGCAAAAATTGAAAAATGTTCAGTTAAAAAATAAATACAAATATTTATTAATTTATATAATATAATATCAAAGATGAATATTTATGTGTGTGTGATCTAAATGGCAGATTATTAAAATAAGAGCTAGCAAATTTAGACCAAGTATACTTTGGAAGTAAGAATATGCACCTTGGAACAATTTTTTGGGTTGGGTTTTTAACAATCGAGAGAAATTTTGGTCTTATCTTGCAATAAATCCCCAAAAAGCGATTGTATAAAGCTAAATTTTACAACTTCAGCAATGTTCCTTTTATTTATGTCAACTGTTTTTTTTTTGTTTTTTTTTTTTTTGGTACAATTTTCCGTAGAATTTTAGCAATATTTTTTTTTATTTTATTTATGTACATAATTTTCAATCCCAGATTCCATTATTAACCTGAAATTAAAGCAAATATCCTTACTTCATCTAATATTGAATCATATAATTTTCTTGAATGAGGTTGAAAACTAAAATAAAATAATTCAATTTAAAATCTGTGTAGTTTATGTAAGAAATAAGATGAATTAAGAGCACTATAAAAGTTCCCTCTATTTGGATGGATCATATACATAATGAATATATCAAGTCTAAAACTATTAAAATAAATAGCTTGTTCTAATATCTATTATAATATTCAAAAAATTCTTGGGAGAATCGTGAATCAAACTATACATGACTGATTAAACAGAAAATAAATACACCCATTATTCCCAGAGATGCAGCTGGTTGCCAAAGACAACTAGTTAACAATATGAATAATTAATATTTTTAAAACTTGGAGTTTAAATGATGTCTTTAAAAAATTTCACTCTTCTTTTACCATGAGAATGAAAAAAAAATTAGCCTAAAAATTCATAGTTTTCTTTAAATATTGTAAAAGTATGACAATATATAATGTCATAATTGATTTAATAGTTATTAAATATATGTAATATGAAGCATGAAATTTTCTTCAGAGGTAAATAATAATATATGAAGGATCTTTATTTTTATATTATTTCTAATGAATAACAATTAGACATGTAACCACATGAAATAGTGTTTGATAATAATTGCTTCTCCAAATAAGAAACATAAACACAGTAAAAATAAATTAATAAAAGGAAATTATTAAAAATAAGAATGAAAGTTTGTGTGGACTCATTTCATTCATGTTCTATATATTCATATAATATAATATGCTTTTTAGAAAAAGAATGAAAACCAAGTAAGCATTTGGAAATTTTTCTTCGTCTCTAATTAAATATAAAATCTGGAATTTTAGAGAAAGGCAAATTTTGTATAACCAATTAATAATACTTTTGAATTATTGCATTCATATACATAAGCCAGTCTACCTGTGAATAAATTTTCTCCAATTTTAATGCAGATTTACAATTTGTGTACCCATATACAGAATTTCCTTCACTTAATTTCATTTTAGAATTATTGTTTCACATGTACACCAACATACAGACTGATTTTCTCTAAATATTCATTGAAAATTTAATAAAAATTTATTATTTTGATGATAATATATTTCTCCTATTTCGTTTACTAAATTTATCCATTTTTAAACTGCTGTATCCATAAATAGATAAACACATTTCTAAACAAAAATTGTGAAATTTTCAAACTCAAGATAATTTTAAAGATACATTTTTTTAAAAAAGAATTTCAAGGTCTGAATGTCTTTTATCATTACAATACTTTTTTTTAGTACTTCAGCAAATGTGATAGTAATACACTTCATCTTTCTAAGTATTAATTTTAAAAAATTACAATAATAACAACTGTACAGAATTAAACAAGCTGTTTCAAAACTTAAAAGTTATCTTTGCACAGGCTCTTAAAATGTCATAAATAAATAAAGTCAATAATAAAGAAAAAAATTAAGGCATATTACATTTAAAGTAACTTCTATTTTATTTTAATGAATTAATTTAACAGATAATAGATTTTAATACTTTGAATTATCATAATGCTCTTCCTCAAGTGCCACATTACTCTTAAAATATATATTCTGCAATGATGCACTAATCTAGGTTTGCTACATACTTTCAATTTAAATTGTCAAAAACTGTAGTCAATTTAAAATAATAAAATTACATACTCAACAATTGCACATGCAGAAAGTGAGATTTTTCTTTACTTCTCAGTTGTTGCATAACAAATTATATAATTTACATTCACATTAGCAGACATATAACAACAAAAATTTTAAACAAAAAACTCTTAATTTAATTAAAAGAAAAATAAATTAAAATATATAAAGTATTAATAAATATATATTGTTTTATTAAGAAAGAATTGTGAATTTTTCCCTATTATACCTTAAAACTTTTATTTATGTAACTGTGATGTTATTATAGATATTAGCCTTTTGGGGAGAATGCGAGGGGAGCTGGAATAGTATGACAGTTTTGTTTAATAAGGTTTTTTACTTTCCAAAATGTAATAACCCCATCTGATTACATATCCAAAGTAAACATTTTACACTTCTCTGATCCTGACTCATATGCATTTAGTATTTTCTTGAAAATAGTATGCTATACACAGCATAACATGGAGGTGTAATGAATTCATTACACCTATCTACTGATGAAAAAGCTATAAATTTTTTTTAACAGTGGCAGAGTATGTTTAATAGAAATTCTAACAGCTACTTCAGTCCTGCTCTATGAAGCAAAATTCCTAACTTGGCAGAACAGAATTAAAAATTTGTAAAGCAGGAAAAAAACAATATTTGCAAGGGGAAAAAAATAAGGATAATTATCTTCTGTAATTTTTTATATAAAAAAGAATATTAAAAGAAAACATAAGAAATTTAGCATATTATAAACAATAATAATAGATTCTAATCAGGAATAGAGTAATTACAAAATTTATATGTGGGCTTTAATTTCTACCAAACACTTCTGATAGTTTCTGCTCCTTTCAAGTTAGAAAATCATTGTAAATGTATAGATTAACTATTGGCTTCAATAATAATATATATTCTATTTTTTCCTGACATTTAAAATTGCTTGCAGAAATAAAATACAATAGTAAAACGTTTAAAAGAGAATTTAATGTCCCACAAGGTAATGTTTCTTGATCTCATTATTTTATTGATTTTTTTAAGTTTTTCAGATTTTAAAATATAATGTTAAGAGGACAAAATATAACATTTTTAACACTATTAACTTTTTGCATAAAAATATTGTAAGCATCAAAATGTGCTATTACTGAGAAGGAGCAATAAATCTAAGTTGGGTTTGCTTTTTCTAATGACCAAATTTTATGCTGTTTACTTTCACACATCAAACAACCAAAAAAAGATAAAAACAACTGAACCAACTTATGTATCAAACAAAATTATGTTTCAAAGCATTTTTTTTAATCAATAAATTTTAAAAATAAATCTGAGAACTGTTCAGAAATTAATACTTAATCCAATATATTTTCTGAAATTTCAACAAGAGGTAATATTGGAAATATAAAATATTTTTTTTTCAAATCTGAAAAAAAGATGTATAAAAAAGGAGACGGAAGCAGTTCCTAGCTAATCTAAGACATTTATACTTACATCTTTAATACAATAACAACACCTTAAAATTTCCATTATCATCAATATTCATTATTCCCTAATAATGAATAAATGATAAATGAATTTTATATTAATGAGACAAAACAGGTATTATTAATAAATGTTTATGCATAATTTACATTAATGATGTTATACATTTAATTATTAGAAACAAGAAAAGTCTTATTTCCAAGAGAAGGGAAAACAAAAAAGTCTTTATTGTATATTCATTTTTATAATTGTAAAAATAATATTGCTTGCATTTATATTTACTTACACATGGTATTAAAATATTACTGATTGTGGCACCATTTAATACAGTGTGTAAATAAAAGCATGGTATAGGGCATTACATATGATGGATCAAAAACATTTTATTTTAAATTTCTCTCCAAAGCAATCCAAATAATTAGAGTTCCAAAATACTAATTCAGGATATTAAATTCCTATTAATCAATATAATAGCCTTATCATACCTAATTCACGATAAAAGATGAAGCAGTTAAACTTTTAAAGAATAAGTGTAATAAATCTTTTTAAAAAATCAAATTTAGTGAACTTCTAAAAAAGTTTTGCCATTAATTACTCCTATTTAAAAAAAGAAAGAAAAATTCAAAGTGTGCTATTCAAAAGTCTTTCAATATCAGAGTGAAAAGGAAAATCTGAAACCTCTACTCACTTTCTGATATCCTAAAGAAGATGATAAAAATTATTGATAAGAACATAAAAGTTTGCTAACAAAATATAGCAATCATTCACTTTTACTCACAACTATAACAAAAATTTTTTTTAATTCAAAATAAAAACCGAGTGAGAAAATAATCATTTAAAGGGGCTCTATATAATTGAACAATACATATGAATTGAAAGTTTAACAGTTAAATTCATATTTGTAATGCAGAGATCTTTACTGAAACCACTTTTTAATTTCATAATAATCCAAAATGCAGAATTATGGTAAAAAAGAAAAAACTAAAATCAGTGGAAATGAAAACCAAATCTTTGTTTTATATTCCAACATTTTAGCAGGAACAATATACCTTTGTGGATTAATTCTTTGAAAAATTACTTGTATAAATCTCACACTGAACTTTAAATCATAGTCAGAGAAGCATTTCCTCAAATCTAAATTTATTATTGAAAACTGTAGATATGTATCTTAAGAAATAACGCATAGCAATATCAAAACAAATATTCAAATATAAAGAAACAAAATATATTTATATTTAATAAGTTCCATTTAAAACAAGTAAATCAATACTTTATATACCATTTAAAATCAAAAAGTAATGTTAAATTATAAGAAAAATAAAATAAAATCGAAGTCTATGCCAAAATGATGAATAAATGCGACTATAATAAACTGTCCAGTGAAAGTTGTAGAATGAAGGACAAATCACAACACTTCCTTTTCCAAAATGCTGTATGTTTGCTGTAGGTTGCAATCATAAACAAGTTATGGTTGCTTTAGGCAAAAAACAAATATATCATTAAGCCTTTATTTGATATGTCACAATTGAGATTTATATTGGGTGTAATCTTAATATTTTCAACTGTCATTCAATGCATTTAAAATTTTCTTTACAAACTTTATAAATAAATAAGTTTTTATTTGTATATATTCAAATTAATGATTATTCCTATAATATAAGAGCCCGATTTTACATTGATTTTATCAATTATTCTCTAAGCAAATTTCAAGGCATATTATGAATTATTTTATTTTGAAAATATACACACTGTAGTTGATAAATTTGTCAAGACTCAATTAATTTTGTCAAAATTTTGATATTAACAATTATACATTAATTTATAAAGGACAGTTTAAGATGTTTTTAATTATTCTTGGTATAGAAACAATTTATTGCAGGGAGAAAATAATATTTTCCTTCAATTTCATACACATAGGACATAGTAAGGAGAAAAAAAAATTTCAAAACTAAGACAAAATGTAATATTTACTTTTGAAAAGAACACAAATAATCCTTGAAATATTAAATGAATAATGTACAATTCATATTTTATTAATAAACAGCATAAATACAAACTGCTTTTAACATTAATGTCCTTGATGAGAACCATTAAGAATTCGTCCTTAGAAACTTTACCTCGATTATCAATCCAATTCGGTTTGGTCTGGTCACTTGGAAGTTCTAAATTATTTTTCTCTTTAAAAACTATCGAAGTTGAAGGGACTGCGATCGCATCCAAAGCACGATTGTTTTCTGAATCGTTAGACATTTTAGATGTAATAAATAGACAAACACACGATCTGAAGTGACAGACGAACTAAGTAAATTCTGAAGGAAAGATTTAAAAGTTTTCTTTTGTAAGCAATGTCTGAATGCTGTGAAAGCATTCAAACACCCGTATTTGTTAAACACAACGTTCCTTATGCCATGTTTAACAGCCTCATAATTTAGATACTTGGACACAGAGAAGTTACTACTTTTACATGTTTGTCTTGTCTGTCTTTATTTTGGATTTGTAACCACTGTGGCCATTTTGTTATTTAAAACTGTAATTATTGGATATAGTAGAATAAAAAAAAATAATGTAATTCAATTTGCGATATTGCATTGATACGTTCAATTTAATGCTTTCAGATTATAATAAATTCATTTAAACAAATTTTTCTATTCCCGTACAATCCAAACAATGACAATCCAAAGTCTTATCTTATCTGATTTCATTTGACAAGTCATCTTGATGCTGAATTGAACTGAAGCGGAAAAAGTTACTTTTGCAGACAACCGCGAATCGAACACGAAGCATAAAAGTTAATGAATTTTGCTGCACTTTAAAAATAATTTAAGATTCTAGTTCCTATAGTTATTACATCTTCCTTTGGTAAAACAGGTAAATATGTGTTATTTAAAATACATCTCTTAATTAAGCATTATACTTCTATGCATTTTTGTCTATGCACCGGCTTTTGGCAAAAAGGTTAACTTGTGCAGATTGATAATTCTGGCTAGGCGTTTCTTGATTAGTAGAACTTCTCTGAGAAATAATTTATTCAAGCAAAAAATAACTATCGTCCAGTTTTTTTTCATTCTCGAAAAATTGAATTGTTTCTTCTCCTGCATTTTATTGTTACATTTGATGATAATCTAATTTAATTACTGGAAAGAACATAGTGTTTTGTTTTGAAATCTGCAAAATAAAATGTCTAGCAAAGTAGATAATAAATTTAAAAAATCCGTTTATTTTTCTTTTCTGTATTTGGGGTGTTCTTGACTTTTAATATAATTTATAATGCGAAAAAAACATACTGAGGATAATTCAATATAAACACTTTTATTGGGTTTTCAATTTTATGATCATGTATCTAACAGCAATTTTTTAATTTGTATTCTTATAATCAGACTCGGAATCCATTAAGTATTCACATTTCTAATATTTTATGAAACACTCATCTAGAATAATATCCCTGTCTTCCATGATATTATGTTTTGGCATCAACTCGTATACCATTGTTTAAGTAAAAATAATAACCAATCGAATATTTTTCATTGCTGCTGACAATTCTAGAATTTCTAAATATTTATATAATTTCATCTTCATTTATTATATAGACTTAACATGATTAATATCCATGGTTTGATATGGTCTTTAGCATTCTTTTAGTGTATCGCAAAATGCATTTATGTAGAAACAGAATCATTTTTAAATTAGTAATTGTCAATTATTTTAAGTATTTTTTTAATTTATTTAATCTTTGATTTCTAGAATTGTATTACTCTGGTCTCCATTTCATATAAAGTAATTTTTACATAATATGATAAAGTTATGATGTAATGTTTTTTTTTTTTTGTTATTAGTTTTCTTTTTAAATAGATATTTGGGACTTAATTAATTGTTTTAAAGCTGATTACAATTTGAGTGGGTACAATTTATTTGTCTTTTGAATTTTCAGTTTCAATTATAAGTAAAATTTTATAGTTATCAATGGCTAATACTTTTATTTCATACAACTTTGCATATATTTTGGATTTTTTGTTTTCTGCTCAGAGAAAAAAATTACAATTTTAAGCTTGTAAAATGTCCCTGTTATTTGTTAGTTGTGTAAATGAAACAATCCTTTGAAGTTGATTTTACTTCAACATATTTATTTTATGAGAGAAATTTATAGTTTTTGTTTCATTTATTTTTCGTTAAAAATCTTAAAATTTATTTGCTAATGTTCTTAGAAGTTAAACCTTTTGTAAAATAAATTTTAATTCAGTTTATTTATTATATTTTAAGTTTAGAATATCTTGGGTTAATAAATATCCACAAAAGACCATTCCATCTGTCTCTAAGGTATTTGGATAAATCTTAATAACTAAAATACTGCAATAGCATTAACTGGAACTGAGTTGTAAGGTTCGTCCCCATTCAAGGCTAATAATGATATATCATATTTGTTCATTAATATTTTCTATGGTTTTTTTTATTGATTGATGTCAATTGCAATGTGGTATAACACAAATTATCTATAGATGCTATTACTTGCATTTACATGCTCATGGATGCAGCATGATATTTGTACTAATGAATAGTGACCGAATAATTTTATTGTAGGCTTTAGACCACATGGGCTTTCTTGCCCCTGAGCTTAGTTTTTAGTGTATTAACTACATACTGTTTGGGAATTTAAATATTAATTGCATTAATTATAAAATAGCCTATTAGCTTGTGAGATTAGATGATTAATCACCAGCATGCAGTTAAATTTATTACTAATGAACAAAAACAAGGATCAGACAATTACTGAAATAATTGTTTAACGAGGGAGGGACATTTTTTTCTACCCCATTTTTTATTGTAAAAGGAAATTATGTTCCCTCATTTCCAGTGGGGGGAAAATCTGTGTTATGCTTTCCATCAGAAAAAAAAAATGAATTATTAAAAAAGAAAGAAAAAAAAATATTGGAGTATCAATTACTGAATCAAAATTCATTTTAAAATAATGTTTAACATTTTCAGCTAAATTTTGGTTTTAATGTTATATTTTTTACTATATTTGCTTACCAATCTTGAAGATTTAGGGGGGGGGGGGAATTATTTTTTAGATATATTTTTCAGTTCAACCTTTTTAAGAAGTTGAAATCCATAGTGTAAGCTTCAATTTTTAAAAGTTATTGGTACTTATCCGTTATCTGGGTGCAAATGTCACCATTGATGTCGTTGAAGTAGAAAAAAAATGTCTCTTCCTCATTAAACAATTATTTATGTAATTTCAACTTACCAAACATGAGCTAAGTTGCGAAGTAAAGCATTGAAGAAGATTCTAAGAAATTTGACAGAATCCTTTATTATTTGGCGATTTCCCGCTGAAACCAGCTAACTGAAATGTACAAAGTTATCATTGTTTACTGTGTGGTAAATATTTATTTTCTAGAATAAATTAGTGAATAGAAACATTTTTAATCTAAAAGTTGTATCTTACTTACTATTAAAAATTTAAAAATGATTATAATTTTTTCAGAAGATGGCTGATTATATTTATCCAAATAATACCCCAATAGTATTATTAAGTTGTGAAGATGCATTTAAAGATCTTACAGAAAAAGAAAAACATTATGCACATTATTTGTCCAAGGCTTGCTGGTATGGAGGGTTAATTGTTCTCTTGCAGGTTTGTATTTTATACTTATACTTGCTTAAGCTTATATTTTATTGGCAACTTTCTACATTTAATTTTTTTGTTCTTTTTATTATTATTGTTTATAAACCAAGATTTTGAATCACTCTGGATGAAGGGGATTTTATATTATATAATATGCCAAAATGCAATATATTGCTTTATCCACCATAAGATTTTGTGATAATTAGAATTTGACTTGAAACTGTTCCACAATTATGTATGAAACTTACTGAGTTTATGTATGAAATCATATTAACATTTATATTTAATGAGAATTTGCATTTACCTGTATAGAATCTTTGCAAGCTTATTGTAAATTAGTTCTTTAAAAAAAATGGATTCGTTATTTTCTAAACTTGAAATTCTTGTTTTACTTTCCTAGTTTTCAAATTAATAAAATTTTATTTTATTTCTGTTGTAATATCCCTTAATTCAAATTTCCTATTTTTATTTAAATTGAGCAATTTTATTTTGTTTTAAAAGATGCTTATTTTCTTATCCAAGTCCCACTTTAAAAAAATAATAATAAACCTTTACTCTAAAGAAATATTGTATCTGGAATTTTCACATTGTGAATAAAAAGATAAAAATCTCTAACATCTGTGGCATTATTTACATGATATTTAAGTTTCCCTTTCCTAAATTGATATATATCAAAGAAATCCTAAAAAAAATTGTTAGTAAAAGAACAAAGCACTATCGCTTTTGTTCTTGTATTCAGGTGTGAATAGACATGTTCTACTTTTTGCCCTCATGTACAAGCTATGACCTCCCTTGGAAAAATAAATTTAATTTAATTTTCAGTTCATCTTCTTATCAGTCATTCATTTGCTGAACTATATTAAATATCTAATATTGGTATATCTAATAATATCTGGAAAAATACTTTTGCAGTCTTCTGTTGAGAGCCCTTTAATCTACACTCTTCTTCACAAGCTCTTTCGATTGCAGTCTGTGAGTGAGCTGAAAGAAATTGCTCTCAAAGAATGTGAATTCACTGAAGATGATTTAACAGTAAGTTTTTTAGTTCATAGTTATTGATGTATGCAGTTATTGATGTTTTAAAAATCTTCGTAATATATTAAAAGACATTTTTCAGTTTATTCAAAAAGAGCTTTTAATTATTCTTTTAAAATCTTGATGCTTTGTCATTTTTATTTTAAATTCTCCCTTTTGTAAGAAAAATGTTTATATTCAATGCCTATTGATATTGTTATAAAATCAACATTGCCAGAAGTAAGTTTAATTTATGGTGAAATATAATATTTATGTAATTATGTACTACTTTATTGAAAATATTTTAAAAAACACATTTCTTTTTAATATCTTAAAATTGTATATGTGGATAAATCTTAATAATTATTTTTTTTATCCTGTTAAAGCTGAAATGAATGTTGATTTAAGTAAAGCTTTTATTTTGAAAACTTAATTAAATTTTTCTTATTAAATATTGAACTCTTAACAGCAAAGTGAAATTGAAACTACATAATGTTTGAGCAATAAGACAATTAAAATTATAGCTATTACGTCATGATAGGCATCAAGAATCTACTTAAATTAGAGATTAATATTTTCTCCTGGAATAATTTTTATTGAATAAGAAATTTTGAGAGTTTGATAGTATTAATTTTAAGCATTTTAAATGGAATTTTTACATCTATATACATATTAATATATTTCAATTTTTTAAAAAAAATGTGTTTTAAGAAACTACAATTTTGAGATCTATTAACATAAATGATTTTAGGCTTTCCTCATCTATGCATCTGGTGTATTCAGCAATATGGGTAATTATAAAGGAATGGGTGATTGTAAATTCAATCCCAATTTACCTGAGGTGAGATTGTTTGATTTCTTATTTCCTTATCAATGCATAAATCTATAGTTTTAATTAAATTAATGGTATAGTTCTCTTATATCAGGAAAAATTCAAAAAGCTACTCCTAGCAAGCAGATTTGCCAAAGAAGATCCAGCTCATTTGGACAGATTACTCTCTAGTTGTTTAGAATCAATCTATGCTTTAAAGGACAATTTGTGTCGTCTTGGTTTTCCACCAAATGTAAGTAGTAGTATTGAGATACTGCCACTCATCAAATAAATCATATAATCTTTTTAGTGATAATTCATTTTTAATAAAAGGCTATTGAATGTAAATATTATAACAAGCTATATATACAGCTATTAAATATTCAAAAAAATGTGATTTTTTATTTTAAAAACTATATAAATGCAAAATGACTAAATCTGAATTGCATGATAATTGAATAAGTTTGCATATATTTCTTAGTTCTTACTTTCTTGTTAATATTTTTTTTTCATTTCCACTATTTTGACTAATTGCTTAAGGTGTAATA
>JAPMOQ010003664.1:0-27478 GCA_026543055.1 Argiope trifasciata
TCTCATCAGTCTTAAAAAAGGGAAAAGTAATGTAACTGTTATACCATTTTCAATCGGTGTTTCAGGTTCTTTATACAAATGCCAATTAACAGGCACTGGAATGTTTTGAATCAGAGTCCCATTTCCTGATTCTAGTCATTTTATCAATTCACATCAACATTCAAAAGAAAAGAATGAAATAAGGGTTGTTACCACCTTCAGTCTGTGTTTCAGGTTTTGATACAAATACTATCAAACCCCCATGGAATAAAACTTACTGCAGTTATATAAATCAGAGCTACCTTTTCTGATTCCATTCATTTTGTAAATTCACATCAGTCTTAAAAAAGAAAAGAATAAAGTAATCGTAATACCATTCTTAAAATTCTTACTTAAATTGTTGAATACCAATCGGTGTCTCAGGTTTCGCATATACCAATGCCAACAAACATGCGTGGGGTATAACGAACTGGAGTTTTCTGAATTAGAGATCCATTTTCTGATTTTATTCAGATAATAAATTCACATCAGTCTTAAAAAAGTAAAGAATGAAGTAATGTTTGTTACTATCTTCAATCTGAGCTTCAGGTATTAATACAAAAGCCATAAAACATGCATACTAAAATTATTTGGAGTTATCTGAATCAGAGGTCCATTTTCAGATTTTATTCAATTAATAAATTCACATCAGTCTTAAAAAAGTAAAGAATGAAGTAATGTTTGTTACTATCTTCAATCTGAGCTTTAGGTATTAATACAAAAGCCATAAAACATGCATGAACTAAAATTATTTGGAGTTATCTGAATCAGAGGTCCATTTTCAGATTTTATTCAATTAATAAATTCACATCAGTCTTAAAAAAGTAAAGAAGGAAGTAATGTTTGTTACTATCTTCAATCTGCGCTTCAGGTTGTTAATACAAATGTCCTCAAACATGCAAGAACTAAAATTAATTGGAGTTATCTGAATCAGAGGTCCATTTTCAGATTTTATTCATTTTATAAATTCATATCAATCGTCAAATGAAAAGAATAAAGTAATCACTGAACAATACTGAACTCTAATCGACCAACAAGTTTCCTCTTCGAGTCAAAGGGTTAATTTCTTCTTCGTCGTCTAAACTGGGTGGGTTTGCGAATGCGCAAGACAACGGTTCTGGAATTTAAATCGTTTCTCAGCTGATTGGATGGTGAAGATATCTGCGCGTGCAAAGGCCACTGGAGAAGTACTCGGCTATCTTCCGGAAAGTATACATGAACTAAAATGAATCTAAACACTGCATCAATTCGCTCGTCTACAACAAGTCTTTTAATGATTTTTCTTTCATCAAACATTCCGCCTGATGTGTCAAAGACATAACTTTGCAGAACTCTGTTCAAGCGTTGACAGGATCCACCAAATAGTGGTCTAATTTTATCGTGGATTACATTTATCTGTTCAATAAACATATAAATACGGCTTGCCATACCAATAATTCTTTTATGAAAGTGAGGAGGTAGCAATAATTGGGTTATCTTCCTTTTTAATAATTTTTTCCACCTTATGTCAGAACGCCAAGAACTATTCATAAACTGACTTACATCCATATCGCTTGAAAGAAGTGTACCGATCTTACTTATTGCCATTTCCTCAAGAGTTGTTATTTGATTACCTTCCATGTTTATTCCTCTTTAAATCGTCTGAATCTATGAGTGCTAACAATGAATATGGCTTATCTGTGTTCAGTTGATTACTTGCATCCTCCTCCCTCTATGCGGGGGGGTTCGTAGCAGAAAGAATCCAATAAATAATTGCTGAAGTGAGATATAGACGAAAACTGCAAGAAAAAAAAATCGATGGTTAAAATAAATTATACAATAGAATCTCTTTGAAAAGCCGCCAAAGAGACATTACAAATTGAAATAACATAAAGTTCAAAATAATCATATATTCTACTTTTTATTAAAATCTCAAGAGTTTTGATATGTTATTATGCTTATTATATTAGACAATATTTGTAAGCTTTAAGAATGTTAATATTGAGCAAATATAATTACAGCACTAGTATTGCCACTCATTAATAATACTTTTCATTAATAATTATGCACTATATATATCCTTTTCGCGACGGGAATCGCTAACGTGCGCTTACCGCTGAGGCCGGCAGTTTCTTCCGCGAGTTTCTGTCCAGGGCCGGAGGACTTTTTGCTGTTAAGCCTAAATCCATGAATTTACCATAGTTTCAACGAATTGTTTAATAATGCTCTGTATAGAATTTGAATGGCATATGCTTTTTTTATACATTTATACATATTTTATTTACTTAAGTCATTTCTTGTTTAAATATATATTTTACACATTTTATTCTCAATATACACTTTAATGACGTTTCGACATTGCAACGGTAAAAACAAAAAGAATTCACGTCTACAAAATCTAATTATCCACTGAAGACTGGACTGCAAACCGAAATAACCAACTCTAGCGAAAATAAAACTCCCTATTTACTATAAATAAAATACCACGTGCGAATTTAATGAGCCGTCATAAAGCATTCCAATCAGAAGCATTTATTTCCCCCTATGTTTATATAATCGAAAACCACGTGTATGTGAGTCATGCTTCTTGCATTTCGAGTAGAAGGTCATATCTACATGTATCTGAAACCATATGGACATACAATGCTATCTTGTGCCGAAAATTATATTTTTTAAAACGTTCTAAGGCACTTGCACAAATGTGTGACGGCCGGCGGTGAACGAGAAAAGGCTCTGTCACGCCGGTGTGTCGGCCGGGAAGTGAGCGTGTTTCTTGCTGGCACGTATATGTGCCAGTAGGCGCGAAAGGGATATTCTTACCTTCTAGATGTTTAATCATAGAACAACACATTAAGAAATGTCCGACTCACTTGATCGAATATATATATAACATTAAATCCTAATTAATTTCCTGATTTTTATCACAATTTAAACCATACTGGCTTCATTCTAAAATGTTTTCTCATTTCCTGACCCAATTCCACCTTTTTCATTTAATTAATGCTACACAACCTACGTAAAAATGCTTAAATAATCGATTCCCACACTAAGAGTAAAGGGATAAAAATTTATCAAGCTAAAAAAAATTTCTTTATTTATTTTTATTATTATTTTTTATTTATTTATTATTTATTTATTTTTTTTGCACTTGTGTCGTGCTGTAGATTGACGTACATCATTAGTTCTTGCTTGCACATAAATTATGCCTCACGGAATAAAATAAAAGCAAAGTTTAAAACTTTAATTTTTTTTTTCTTTTTCTTCCACCACGTAAGTGTTCAAAAATATATGCTTTACATATATATGCAAAAAATTTTGAGAAGTTGTAGGGCTAAATACAAGGGGGGGGGGACTTTGGAAAATTTTAAAACTTCCATATATTCCAAATATAGTTTATACAGATAAAAAGCGGTAAGAGATAAATTAGTTTACATCGCAATAGCAGAGCTGAAGAGACAGAAAATTTTTCCCTTCGATCATTTAACTATGGGATATTGATAGGGTTTTTCAGACACGTGAAGGTAGGAAAGGGAATTTTACGTATCTTTAAAATTATGTTGTAAACATTAGGGATTTTCATTCTTCCTCTCAGAGCTTGAGAAACTGCTGGATTCAGCAATTTTACAGAGCACATGTAGAATTAATTAAATAGAAATGTAAAAAATGGATCAAAAGGAAGGGAACATTTTAAAATGAAGTTAATATGGATTAAAACGAGGTAAAAAGGAAATTTACTAGGACTTAGATTAAGAGATACCATTATATATATCATTGTGACATTTTAGATGAAATTTTACTAAAAAACATTGATATGATTACTGTAGAAGTTACGACGAAAAATACAAGTCATAAAACGAGAGAATCATTGAGCCGCTGATCTGTTTAATCTAAAATAAATATTTATTTATTTAAAACGCAGGAATATTATTTACAGCTCTCAGTGCTTTGTATTCAGAGATAAGAAAGAAAATCACACAGCTGAATGATCGTTGAACATATCAATCATCAAAACTAGTCATCAGTCTGAATGTCCATATGCGACCTTCGCAAAAACAAGTGCTCACAACTTGTTAGTGATGTCACATACAACGGACGCTTGATTGTATGAGGCAAAATTCTGCTTTCTCTCTTCATGTTTATGTATATTTTAAATTCAATTAAGAATTACTATTCCTAAATTTTAATACTGTTATTGATTTTCCTATTCTAAATCCGTCGGGTTCTTTTTACCTTGCATAGTGGGTGTGCATGGTTGGAGAAGAGATGATGAGCACAAAATGACCAGTTCTTTAGTAGACGACACAACACAGACGTTTATTTACAGGACGAAGACAAAACAGCCCCAAAACGACAAATATTTACAGCACAACTATGTACAGGAAACAACTATATACAACCGGGATGAAAACACAGGACAGCACACAACAGTACTCTACTGCAGATAGTAGTTTACAATAGTAATAGTAGTCCACAGGCAGAAATTCCTTAGTGATAACGTGTACACTTCACAAAGCGACAGGACAGGATTCAGCAAGCGAGGGAATCTTTAAGGCAGTGTTTCTCAACCTTTTAGTATTCACGACCCAATTTTCAATCATAATTTTCATCACGCCCCCCCTTCCCCACCGCATACAATAAAATGAATACAATAATAATGTATTTTGAGTATTTTGGCGCTAAATTTACACTACAACCTTAATTTCAAACTTTACAAATTACCAAGAATACGGAAGTTTATTGACATTTTGCAACACCGATCCTCAGCATTGAAAAAACAAGAATCCTATGCCTTTTTAGTGCTCTTTTATTGCGCCATGTCGGGCATTCTCACGGTTTCGCGAGATTTCGGTTTGTCTGGAATTTGTCTATTCATCTTAAAAGTTAAGTTAGAAGCGAGCGCAGATGTGAACAAATATTTTCTCATAGGGAGAAGGAGAAAGTTCTATGACGCCAATTTCAATTCCAGACAATCTCATTCGAGTCGATCCTTCTATCGCTATTGAATCTATTCTGAATGTGCATGTTATATATATTTTCGTGTAATTGCAATTCACCGTATTAAATATTCACGGCAGCAGACTTATGCAGAATCATGGATAAATTTTTAAGCGGGCGTAAGCGAGCATTAGACGATAGACCAGCATCAACAAGTACACAGACGAGCGTGATTGCGAAAATAAAATCAAGAAAATATTTTCAAGAATATTTAAATTTTGAGTTCACAAGTACTGAAGTAAATGAAGAAGAAAGGCCCCTGTGTATCATTTACTCTAAAATGTTGGCGGCAGACAACATGAAACCTAATAAACTTAAACGACATTTGGAAACGCTTCATAGTGAGTACGTAAACAAACCCAGAGAATTCTTCGAATTAAAATTAAAATCATATGAAAAGCAAAAATCATTGTTGAAAAAAACTTTGTCTGTGAATGAAAAAGCTTTAATTGCCTCTTACAAATTTTCATATTAAATAGCCAGATGTAAAACGTCTCACACCATTGGTGAAGAGCTTATTTTGCCAGCCGCAATTGAGATTGTAGAAATTATGTTTGCAGATAATTTTGCAAAACAATTGCAGTCAATACCTCTTTCAAATGATACTGTTGCCTATCGAATTGCTGATATAGCTGAAGGTGTAGAGTCTCAGCTTTAGTCGAAGTTACGTGACAATTTTTTTTCAATACAGCTCGATGAGGCAACAGATAGTAATAAAGATCCTCATTTCATTGCCTATGTTAGATTTTGTGATGATTTGTGAGTAGTAGAAGAATTACTTTTCAGCGAACCAATAGAATTCAAAGCAACGGCATTCACATTATTTGCTATCTTAAATGATTTTATGAACGAGGCAAACATAAAATGGAAAAATTGCGTCGGAATATGCACCGATGGTGCTCGTTCTATGTTCGGAAGATTCCAAAGTATTCAAGCACTTGTGAAACAAAAATCACCAGAGTGCGTCTGTTCACATTGTATGATCCACAGAGAAGCTTTGGCTTCCAAAGAAATGAGTCTTGGTTTGAATATTGTGTTAACTACGGTTGTAACCGTAATAAATTATATAAAAATGAGACCTCTGAAATCAAGAATCTTTTCCGAACTTTGTAAAGACATATGTGCAGTACATTCAGCGTTACTATTTTATTGCGATTCAAGATGGTTATCACGGGGGAAATTTTTGTAACGTGTTAATGAATTCAGAGAAGAAATCGCCATTTTCCTAGAAGAGGAAAACAGACCGAAAGCTGAGAATTTCTGCGATAGTTTATTTGTAATGAAATTGAGCTACATGGTCGACATATTCGAGAAATTAAATAACTTGAATTTTCAACTGCAAGGAGCAAATACACATATATTGGATACGAGTGATAAAGTTAATGCTTTTTGTAGGAAATTGGAATTGTGGATCAGAAATTTAAAGCAATAAAACTTAACAATGTTTGTAAATTTGAAGGATTGCATTAAAACTTACAAAAAACTTTACACTTACAAAACTTGCACAAAACATGTAAAAGTTGTTTTTGTAAACATTGAAAATCATTTAGCAATGCTAGCAAAGAATTTAAAAAGAACTTTCTTGCTGACGACAAACTGATAACAAGTTGCAAGCGGGTGAGGGATCCATTTCAAAATGCTCCCGAAGGACTCTCAATTGATGAGGAAGAAACCTTCATAGACCTCACGGCAAGCGGGGAAACCAAAAGACAATTTAGTGATAAATCACTCTTTGAATTTTAGGCAGGAGTGGATGATGAGTTCTCTGCACTAAAAACAAAGGCATTTCGCATTCTACTTCCATTTTCAACATCTTACCTTTGTGAAACTGGATTTTATGTGGTGGCTTCTTTGAAGACAAAATATAGATCTCAACTAAATATAGAAAAAGAACTGAGAGTGTATTTCTAATATTAAAACCTCCTTCGAAAAACTTTGCTCTGCAAGACAGGCTCAAGGAAATCAATAATAATTATTAAATTTGTTTTTAATTTAGTGAGTTGTTTTAATTTAATAAGTTAATTATTAAATATGTCGAAATGTATTTTGTTTTTTGTATGTGTGTTTGTTCTTTTCTTTCAGTCAATCAATTTTTTTAAATAACATTTTCTCTTGATATGTTCGCGCCCCTCCACTAGAGTTCTCGCGCCCCCCTAGGGGGGCGCGCCCCACAGGTTGAGAATCACTGCTTTAAGGGATTCTTTTCTACGCTCAGGTAGATCTCTCCGGAACAGACTGAAACTACTCTTCTGTCTCTCTTTGCCTTCGCTGTCGACTCACTACTTCGCACAACGGGACTACTTCTCAGTTCATTACAGTTCCGTTCCCAACGACAAAACGGGCTATGACACAGGCTACATGAGAATACGCCACACAGCAATCCTCCGTTCAGGGTTCCTTAGTTCAAGACCTCTCTATTTAGGTCTACTCAGTCGACCACCTTCGTCGTACTTCGTTCAGCTTCCAAGACCTCTCAGTTCAGGTCTTCTCGATTCAACTCCGCCGCGATTCTTGTCTTCTTCGTTGAACACCAGACCGTTCAGCTTCGGCTTGATTCCTCTTCAAGACCTCTCTATTCAGGTCTTTCCCTTTCCCGAATCCACTAACTGACCCTCCAGCTTGTCTTCTCTCTTATATAGAGACGGAAGACGGGGCTAAATCTATTGGACCAATCAGGTTCATTCTAGACGTATCTCGGCTCCTAATGGACGGATAGGGAAAATTCTTGATGTTTCTGGTACTTCCCACTCTGTCGCCAAGCCTTCGAACCTCTAACGTCACACCCATTCACTATTCAATACAGATTACTGTAAATCGGTCTTCCTTACGATGACAGAATTAGAGAGGGAAAACAAAACTACAGGATCGTAATAATACATTTATCTTGCATAAAATCAAGGAAAACTAAGTTTTCCCTCGTGTGAATGAAACTGCAAAGCAGAAAATCATCAGGCCCTCTTTAGCTTATTGAACAAGTAATTTTCAAAAATTTAAATTACCATGTTAGTTTATAAAATATATATCTTGGAGTATTATATATTTTCCTCTTGCGTAATGGAAATTTCTTTTATTTCATTGAAAATTGTTAAAAATCGTTTCATAGTTTTTCAAAAAATACTTTTCAAAGCTTAAAACTAAATCATTAAAAGCTTTTACTTCAGAATTAAATTCGTTATTTTAACTATAATGGCAGGTAATGTACTAAACTTGTATTTTATTTAAAACATAATCGTTAACTTTATTCAAATGACTTATAAATATAATTTTAATAGCTTTAACATTAAATAATTTGAATAATAAAAAAAAATTATATTCACAATTAGTGTCTGTTTATTCACATCAAGAATTGTTTTCAATTAATATGTTAGTAATACATAGGATTAACAAACAAGCTATTATTGCATCTAACTTAACATTTCTCAGTATTTATTTTTAATTTTAATTCAATATAAAAACACTATTAAAATCCAAATATATTTTATTTTCTGAGAGACGAAAGCAAAATGCATTTCGTTTTGAAACTTGATTGTAAATTTCATACAAACAAATAAAAGTAGTATTAAATGAAATTAAAATATTAATTTACAAATAAAATTAATTATAAAGTTAAAAGAAAAATTATGATAAAAGTCAATTTGCAATTTTTACTGATGTAATACATGAAATACGAATTTTAAATAGTTTTATCATCATTGCTGTTTTTAAGGTAGTAATTCTTAGATTTTTTCCCTTTTGTTTTTCTTTCTGAACTAAAGCTTTAGATAAATAATTTTTTTCCTCCTTAGCATAACTATTCAAAAATATATTTGTAGGGCATCTAACAACTTTCCAGATAATAGAATTCAATTTGACTTTGTCACATTCAGAAATTCTTCTAGAATAGAATACGTAATGCAAGCAATTACTTCCTTTTTTTCCTGAAGCCTTACAAATTCAGAATTATATTCAAAGCATATATTGAAAATATATAAATAAATAAACTTGCAAAACTAAAGAGTTCTGCATTTATGTTTCTGAAGAAAAGAAGTTTTCATTCTATTTAAATTAAAATGCTCATGGGACAAATCTAATTCTTCATCCAATTGATTGATCTACAGGCAGTGATTGCTCTTGGTTATAAAATAATAATAATAAATAAATGAAGTACCCTTCAAGCTTGGATCCTAAACTGGAGAGTTATCAACCGTTTCAGAGTTTGTAATTTTAATGATGCCAAAAGATTTACTAGGTTGGGATAAAATCTTGTATTGGCAATCTTGGGGAACTATTGTAATTTAATTGACGATTACAGACAAACCTACTTTCTAAGTCATCTATTTGAAGGTTACTGGGAAGAATGTCTCATTTATAAACACTTTCTTCACAATAGGATGAAATTTCTATTACAACTCTGGTAGTTAAAATTAAAACTGTATTTGTTTCTTTCATCAATGAATAGAAAATGACATTCTTTCCCTCGTTATAAGGCAAGTTAAAAAGTTCAATTTCTTTTTCCACGAAGTCCTGGAGGTTTCTAATGACAGGTGCTTTAAGTTTTTCTATTTCTTTACATGTTGCATTATCTATTGTACTTTGTCTGAAGTTGAAAGTTCTCAGGAAAAATATGAAGGTAAATTTGGAATATCTGTAGACACAGTACTAGCTACAAGCCTAAAATAAAAAAATAAAATTCTTTAGATAAAATTGTTTTTAATAATTTACTAAGACTTAAAACAGAATTTTATTTACAGAACAGATGTTTTCGTAATACATAAACTAAAAGTTAAAATATATTTTACAGCATATTGAGCATTAAATAATAAAATTTAAAATCAACAGAAATATTGCACACAGATAAATAATCTGATATTATGTTGGAATACCTAAAGCAATTATTTTTACCTGCAATTATTTATCACTCAAGTGATACAATATTTTAAATGAATTATTAAGTTAATTTTACAAGGTGAGCAAAACTGATTTATAAACAGCAACTTATATTCGTTATTACTTTTTTGAAGCTTTAGATATTTTGTAAATGTTGCATACTAAAGATGGCATTTAAAACAATGTAATGTTTAAATATAATAATAAATATTAATTGTTTTTCATGATATTCTAGAACAAAATGCAATTTCACTCTGTTATAGTTCCTTACCAAGATTAAATATACTTAAAAATTATAGTTAACTTTTCATTGGATTAAGCTTTTATATAAAAGCATACTAATAAGAAATCACATAAGTACTTCAAAAAAAATTTCTAATAAAATTTAAAAAATACAAACCTTTTACAATTCAGTGGTACTTGGATAACTTCTCTTGTACTAGAATTAAAGGTTTCACTCACAGTTAAAGAGGCATTTCTTAAAAAAATTTGTAACACAAATCTACAAATGCAAAACTAAAGTTAGGTCTAAATCAGATTTTAAAAAATATTTATATGGGAAGTATAATCAAGAGATATAGAATCAAAACTAACATTAAAAACATTTAAAGTAAATAATAAAAAAATAAGAACTATAAAAAAAGAATATTATTAAATCAAGTAAACAAAAAAAAGGAATTTTAAGCAGAAGTATTTAAATGTAAAGCAAAAAAAAAAAGTATTTGGAAGCATAAATATTTAACTGTAAAGTAAAAAAAAAAGAGAAAAAATTAATAGAGGTTATAGTTTATTCTAAATGTTTGACTATTCAAAAAGATAAACCAATTAAAAATTATTCGAAAGATACCAGACTTACTATATTTCATTAGCACGAAATTTTTCCGCTTTATTGCAGAGATCCCTTTTGTTCTAGAGATTTTGTCACTTGGAAAGGAAAATACTAAGACATTGGGACTACTTTTTAGTGTAGTTATTTTTTCGATTGGGAACTTACTAGTCATCTTTATAAAGATAAAATTAAAACGAAAAAAATACTAGGAAACTTTATCTCAAACAAAGTCAAAAATTATTTACCCTAATAACTACTGAAGGTAAGACGTTAGAGAACGAAAGGGACCATATTAGAGAACAACTGGAACCAGTTCGCCATTTTCTCACCAAATGTCGTTAATCCGCAGACTTAAGTGTGGATCCAACTATTCTCATTTGCGAAAGACTGTGTGGACCCAACTATTCCCGTTTTCGAACGACTGTGTGGAACTTGCTATTCTTCATAGTACAATATTCAGATTTATGATAGGACAGCTGATGATAGCTAAAACGGCAGGATAGAAATATTTTCTCAGGGATTTATGTTTTTCCCCGTAATTTTATAGATGAATTAGAGGGTTCCACGGGGAGAAGGGTGTCGATTCTATTGAGTTTAAAGCCTTTTTGCTTCGACGTTATCGTTTCTATGTAAGAAACTTCATAGTGTTTTGATAGAAAAGCGATTTATTGAACTGGGACGAAGAAATACGTGCACTTTTGATGAATTAATTAATGAAAGTCCATTTTTAGATTATATATTTGCAGATATATTGCATTTGCTAAGCAAAAATCAGGTTTGCAGAAAATATAAGAATAAATAAAAGAATCTTTTTACAGAACTCAAACACTGCTTGTTAATTTATATCTGCTAGTAAATCTATTAAACGTTTTAGCAATATTACATATAATAGCGTTATATTAAAATAAATCAAAATTTTCTTTAGTTTTACATGTTTTTTGATTTTTTTAAAAAATATTAAGCAATAAAAATATTTAAGCAATGCCATTTTACTCTCAAATAAATAAGATATATATTTAAAATATATATAAAAAAATGTAGGAATTTATTCTTAGATTCAATGTAAATATTATATGGGCAAAACAGAAATGGCACAATATTATTAGAGGTATAAACTTCAAAAAGTTACATAGTTGGAAAATTTAAGAGCATATATTGTTGGAGAAAAATGAATGAATAACTATTTTAATTTTTGAAATTAATAAAAAATTCTTAAAGCATAATTCAGAGCTAATTTCAAAGATAAAATATAAAAAATATCATTCGGCATCAAAACTTTAATCAGATGAAAAATCTGTTCTTCAACTAATGAATAAACAGGCCACTGTATACATTTCTTCATATACTTGTTTTCATTTTAATGTTGTAATTCCTATTTGCTTTTGCTTGAATTTCTTATATTCATTATTATTCTTTCACTTTGTTCTGTGCAGATTAATGGTGATGCAGTTATATAGAAATATTTTTGAAAATATAATTCGATATGCATTTAAAAAAAGAAAATATAAGTAATTACTTTCCTATTATTTCTGTTATCATTTCCTATTCTCTATTTTCTATCTATTAGGGGGAATCATCCTGCCTTCTCAATAAATAAAGTCTACATATCTATTATAAAAGATGTCGCGATAAAATCGATTGAAGAGAAGATTAGTGGGCCCCCTGAGTTTGTCGCCAATATGGCAACCCAACTGAACGCTCTACTAGCAACCCTAAAGATGTTTTGTTAACTACCTTTTACAATGGTTTTGAGTTGTACCAGAACTACAACTATTTTATGAAAAATGTTAAATTAAAAATAATAGATAAAAAATATCCATTAACGATTCTAATGCAGTTCTGTATTATAATTTAAAAGTTTTTTTAGCACTAATAAGGCAATACAATTTTATTTTTAACTTGAATACGAACAGGAAATATTTATTCTTTTAAAATTTTTAACTGTTGTTTTGCACTTAAAAAAATCGTCTACATTTTAAAATATGCAATGCAGAATGTTTGTTTGTATGTACTGTTTCTGTTATCCACACAGTCCTTATGTCCAATGTGCTAGCGAAGCTTCTAGGTATCCTGCTGCCTGTACTAGCAAAGCCGAAGGATGTTTTTCTTTTTTAAATTCTGTCTGGTGCCTTTTTCAGATTTCGAAAGGCATCGTGTGCTCTAAATTTTGCTTCACACAACAGACCGGGCACAACAGGCTCGAAAAATTTCATTTCAAAATTATTAAGATAAGCAACGTTAGTGATCCCAAGAGTTTAAAAAATTGAAATAAAGATCCCAAATATAGATGAAATAAATATCAGATTAAAATAAAAATTACAATACTTATCAGTAAAGATTATAATTTTGATACAGAGAGTGATAACCGTAATTGTTTCGCAGAAGTGTAAGTTTATTTTGCCCCCGCCATCTTTATTGGCGACTCGGCATTCTTATCGCAGCAAGAGGCACACTAAACTTCACTTTTACCCATATTTATTCTACACATTTACACTTTTACCCATATTTTTTGAATACAAGTAAATATTATTCTTTAAACAAATTTAGTAAATTAATAAGTATTTTAAGTTTTACTGGTTTATTACGAACTTTTTAAAAATGGCTAAAACAGATATTCAACACTCATAGAAACAACTGCAAATTCCATCAATTAATATAAAATTATGTACATTTATTTTTTCAGTTATAGAATATAAACAGTTTTAAGAATTATTAAATCTATATTTATAATGAAGCTTTATGTGTGTGTGTGTGTGTTACTGCTCTACACACCATACCATATGATCCAGAGATATCGCACTTGATATATTCATATTTACTTAGGAATATGAAAAAATATACCTAGGCGGAATTTTTTTTTTGGTGGGGGGGGACTTCATTTAATTAAAATCAGGTTAACATTTTAAATTTTTCTGCCATAATTTCAACAAATATTACAATGTAAATCTGTTTTTTAAATCCTCTTAAAAAGGACTTTTTACATTGTTACCATTGTTTTAATTTATAAATTCAGATTCTATTTTTAATGAATATTTTTAAAAAATATTATAATCATATTTTCCAACAATTCCTTTCTCACAAAATGAAAGTAGAATTTAACTTGCAAGAGCACGTTAAGAGTGTACCAATGATTGCCGTCACTTTGACAAAAACTCAAACTGAATAATTCAATTAACTCTTATTGCAAATTAAACCGAGGGTAGTGTGATGTACAGCACGTGTTTAAAAAGAAGCGCAATGTTGTGGAACAAATATAAAATGTGATATTTTAAACACAATTCCATGACAGCTTATTACGAATCAGAGATATATATAATGCAATGAACAAATAATCGCGAGGCTTCTATAATACTATGAGCTATGTGGCTATCAAAGTTTAAACATGTTTGACTGATAAGTTATAAAGAGAGGAAGGCACATAAGTATTTTATTGAAAAGTTTAGAAAGCATTACTCATGGCGAACCAGCTGGTCGCCAAAGGCGGCTAGTCTTTAATATTTCTAATGATATTAATATCATTAAATTCATGTAGAAAACAAGAAGAAACATTGATGAACTTAAATATTTTGATTTATCAATGAATACCAATTGATAAATTCTATTCCACTCTGAAATACTTGATTCACTGCATTTCTTTGGTGGTGCTAGATTATTTTCAATTTTTAAAGAGTTTATAAATATGAAGCCTTGGTAATTAAGCATTTGATTTTGTCTGAAAAAGCAAGAAATTGATTAATCTCTAAATTGTTTTGAGTATACTTTAAATTACGGTTTTTCTCAATATGGTTGACTACACGTAAAAACATTTAATTAAATTTTCAGTTTCAAGCGTTTTATATCATTTACATTATATAGGTACTAATATTTTTAATATTTATTCATTTCATCAGCATGTATTTTTGTGGAATGTATTTATTTTAATGTTATTATATTTTAGTTATGATATCTATCATGAAAATTTTGCTATTTACGCTGTAGTCATTATCTGCTAAGCTCTTGGTATGACATTTAAGTTTTTATTTTTTATTTGCATATTTTTTTTACAATACTGCATTTTTTTCCATATTCTTTTATTATGTATATATATGAATTATAAATAAGTAGTAAGCAGTTGATACAAACATACATACAGTAAGACAACATGTATTCATACATAATTCTTCTTATAAGAGTTTGATATACACACAAAAAATAAGTTGCAAAGCACAAAAACCATATCTGATTATACTGAGGTATAATCAGATATGGTTCTTGTGAAGTGGTTTTATGAAGAAGGATATTCTAAATAAAAGTATAATTGGAAAAATCTATACAAAAATCTACTATAAAATATGTTAAAATTAAAGAACAAATGGAAGACAAATTTTTTTCACTTAAACGATTCGCTTCAATTTTATGAATATGCCATAGAATTTTAGTAATTTATCGTGAAGATATCACTAGCTTTTATGTTTTTATTCTCCCCACAGGAATATTGCTTAATTTTTAGTAAATAATGTTACACAAAATTTTAAACTAAAAAGCGGATAAAAGTTTTAAATAATTTAGAAAATGACAGGTAAGTTTGGTAATGGTAAGTTTTATCCATTTATGCTTCTAGAAAAATGTGCATGTTACAAAAATCATTTAAACATGTTAGGATTTCATGAAACTGAATGTCAACAATTTTCTCATAACATGTAATTAAAATTTTCACTTACCGTTAATATGATATGAAAACACTGATTTTAGAACAATAGACACAAATGCAGAAGGGAGTTTCTGCCAGCTAATCAGTGAAGGAGCTACAGGTGATGCTTCAGGAGGAGTTTGACCAGTCCATTTGCAGTTCAGATCCAAGTGCAGCTGCAGCTGCAGATTCGGAACCGGATTCCCGTTCTTCACTGAGTTCAACAGGAATCGTTGCCTATGTAATCTGATCCAAAATTTAAATGGTATGGTTGTCATAAGCTACTTAATAATAAAGTCTTTATTATACAGTAATACATTATAACAATAATTTAATGAATAATGATTTAGTAATGTCACTATTTTTATAAAACTATTTATCTTAATATTTTTATTGGATGATTTCATATATTAATTTTAATCTCTAATAATAATGATAATATTTAATTATCACGTTCTGTAAAAGTCTTTAATATTTTATTCTTCCTGTACTTTAAATTATTAAATTTTATGTCATTTTTTCTTTTTTTATCAGTATTTGATGGAGACAAGAGCTGAAATTTTCCAACAGGAGAAAGCCATCTCTTATGGAGAAGGCAAGATAATTGCTCTTATTTTGCTTCACAATCAATTACGATAAATAATTGCAATAAAAATAAAAGTGATGAAAAATTAGTATTCAAAGGTTTTAATCTGCTATGAATTTCATTTATAAAGATTTGATTTGTATTGATTTCCCTGCCTGTTTATTAATTGCTTTTAATATTCAAACAAAATTAGATAATAAGTAAATGTATATTGAAAAGCTTATCTTAATACAGAATGGCTATTTATCTTTCCAAGAATTTAAGTTTATGGAAAGTTTTTTTTTTTCGTTTAAATTTTATCTTAGATTCAAAGTTTAATTCAATATTACATTCATTTCCGTATCTAAAATATTATTAGAAAAAAAAGAACTTACTATTCTAATTTAAATACCCATCTATTATGCGGACTCTAAAACAAAACAAATGCTAATTTCATTACATTCTAATAAAAACAATTAACTGAGCAGTGTGTGTGTGTGTGTGTATATATATATATATATATATATATGCTTTGACCATATAATTTTTTAAAAAACTTCTTACCAAAGGAAAAATTTTTAATATTTTAACAGATTTTCCGAATGTTGACATATCTTTAACTTGTAAGGAATACATTATCTGTCGTTTTTTTTTTAAAAATAGACTCTTTATTAAATTTTTTACTATTAATTTTATTTTACCAAGATTAAAAAACCCCTTCATTTTCACTCGTAATTTTTATTAAAAAGGACTTATATATATATTTTTTGTTGAATGCTTTTCTTTCACTAATACATATGTCAGCGAGAGCAGTTTCCCCAATTCTTTATTACATTGCAAATGTGTTTTTTTTATTCACCTTCAATATTATTTTCTCAATAATGAAAACGATTAATACTGTGAACTAATCCATTTTTACTTTCTCGTACTAAGTGTAGAGAAAGAAAGTATCGCAGTCATCAAAAAATTTGAAAAAGCGATTTTATGATTTTCCCCGTTTTTGATCTCCCTCAGTTTGAAAAACACATTTTGGGAGAATATTTGTTTATTTGTCTATGACAAAGACAACTCGAAAATATTTTAAGCTACATGATTAAAATTTTGAATAAAGTCTTTACAACAAATTTCTATAACCCTTTAAGCAAAATTCTTTCAAAAAATCTATCTGTCTCTTCTAACAAAAGTAAACACGATAACTTCAAAACGAAGACAGCAGGACGGATAAAATTAGATACACATATTTCACATCTTTAGTGTAGACACTTGTCAAATTTTAAGCCAAATCCAAGATGAGACTGATTGTCTGTCTATCTGTACTTTCAGAAACATGAAATTCGATAACTCAAGAATGCAATAACTCTTTTATGAGAGATTTGGTACGTGATTTTGTGACTACAATTGTTGTGCTGTGTCAAATTTTGGTTTCAATTAGTTATGAGAAATGCGTCTGAAATGCTAATTCGATTTTCAGATACTATTAATTGCCAAAAAAGTGGGAAGCAAAGAAAAAAGAAAGATCCATTTGATGAGAAAGTGCCCCTTTGTTGTGATTTCTTTCGACTTTCGTTCACAGCAAAGGTGGGTATTCTACGAAATCATTCGACGAAATGTGGATAATTAATTTTATAAAATTAAAAATTTATGCCTTAGAGCTTCTATCTGTATCACTTTTTGAATCGATACATTTTAGAAGATGGGTGTTTATCAAATAAAATAAACTAAGAATGCGAATGAACAGTACGAATTTGCTGACCAACTTGAAGATGAAGGTTAAGTCAATTTCATAGAATTTTGAATAAATTAATTAAGAAATTTGTAATATTAATCTGATTTGAGACTATATAATGTTCTTATATTTTATGAAAGAGATATTTCAATTTTTTGTTTCATAGCTTAAATAGATAAATATTTGAAATTTTTGCATGACGGATTAAAAATGTTAATTTGTATATAAAATGTCCTTTATCATTTAATTTTTAATTTAATAATTATATTTTATAGTTGTAATCATGCGTTTTATAACATTAAAAAATAAATTATGAATTACAATGGAATTAATTACCGTACATTTAAGTAACACAAAAATTATAGCAAACAAAATACACTTTACACCTAAGTTTCTTATTGAGTAACTAGTCAGCAACTAAATTGAATTTAGATTTCAGAATTTGAGTGTATTTATTTCATAATTATGCATACATATAAATAATTTTGGTAGAAAAGATTATACTGCTGAATAACTGTGGAAAGAGAATCTTAGATATGTTTAAAAGAAATGCGTAATTATTGGGGATTTTTATGAAGAGTATTGAAAATAAATTCAATATTCACTATTATTGTTTTTGTCATTATTTAATTTTTATCCGCATGCTCCATGCATTCTCATTTAATATGTGTCATTTGTGCAGCACCATGGTAGAATCAACAACGCATGAGGGGCAATAAATGGCAGCACCTCATAAGTATTCAATATTAGCTAATACGGATTTCATGAAATTTTGAGAATCTCTTAGATTTCATTAAAATAATTAATATCCATTAAAAAACTAGTACATAAATTTCTATTTCGGTTTAAAAATTAAATTATTTTTCTAAAGAAATCGTGATTACTAAATAATGAATGAAATAATTAATATAAAACAAATGCAGACAAAGTTTCAACTGTATCACCTTTTACATCGTGGCCCTGGAAACAAAGAAATTTTTTGAGATCCTGATCCGAAAGTAACATAGAACTGTTGATTTGCTCAAAAATTATTTCAGCAATATTATTATTACTGAAATTCAATAATTATTTAATGAATAATTTAATAAGTTATTATTTATAATGTAATTTTCATCAAAGTAATTATATTGATATTTTTGTCAATCAGCAGTTTTCTTAAACATAATTAATATTCTGTTTATTCTTACCTTTCTACAGTTGCTGGTATCCGAATACTTTTCTGCGGTGAATGACAAAAATCTGCCGTTCATTTCTGAGATCCATAAATAGAACCGAAACTTAGGAGGGCGGACTGAGAAAAGAAGACATGTTGCTTTCCTCAGAGGAGAGAGAAGCCAATCAGCATCTGTATTCTCCATTTGACCGCTCTATTTTCTACACAAGTATTGATTCAGAGAGAGGGGGGAGGGGTGCGCTAAGCCGGGGCCACTGAGAAGGAGTGTTTTATTGCTCCCGTATTCTCGGAGGCCCTGGCTAAGAATCTGTTGCTTTTAGATTGATATCGATCGGAGACCTGTTGCGGATAAAGAGAGTTTAGAAGAAAAATAGAAACATGATACTTTTTTTTTTTTGGTTCAGTTTGGGATAAGGATTTTCTGAAAGTGGCAATCAAAGGCTTTTGTATTCACAGGAAAATAATACATGAAATGTATAAAAGTTGAAATTTTTTCTCGTTATTATATGAGTGAATTCTATTGCTTTCAAACTTTTCGGAACTATGCATTTTGATTTTCGCAGCAATTTAACAATTTCATCTGGATTGAAAGACTAAAAAAAAAAAAAAAAAAAAAAAAAGACATATTAAATCTGGGCAGAAAAATTCGGTAAATATATATATAAGGTAATTCAGATAATGCATAAAGATAATTTTTTTAAACTTTCTTTTTTAATTTTTCCAGCTGAGAAACAAAATTTTGAAAAAAAAAAATAAATACTGACGCTTGCCTAATCTGATAGTCTCCTGATTGTTTCAAACCGATTTCAATTGGTTAATAATTTAAATTAACTAATACAATTTGTAAGATAGTGTATAATTTGTATCAAGATAATGTATAAATTCGAAATCAAGTTGTAATTTTAGTTGGCGATAAATCTCAAATGACAACCTTCTGCATTATTTTCTAATATTCCTATTTTAGTTAGTTGAAATTATCCCTGTAATAACAATATTTATCGATTAAACAAGCAATATTCGATTTTTTTTGGTTTATTTTTAAAAAACGCTGCGCGAGTTAGGTCACAACACTGGATTTCCAAGGGAAACATTACAACAGCAGATGATAGTTTATTCAAAAGTTATATAGTAAAAGCCGTTTCCAAAATAAACCTTCATTAGCAAACGATAGATAATGGACAAACTATACTGTGAAAGCTGACTCAAAAAAAAAAGTTGTCAATTTGTTGCCTTCCCGTTTTAAGGCTCCAAAAACTCAAGCGAAAACAATTTCATGTTCTCACATGATTGTTAAATACCCTTTAATAATAAGTGTAAATGCCAAAGCAATGTCTGCATGTTACAATGTATAACATTGCATTTAAAACAGTTATTTTTATATATTAGAATATGACAGTATTTATAGAAATATTAAACAATATTCTGTATGAAGGTCAATAAGAATGAAGAGCAATATACGTAAACACTAGCCCATAACCAAAACGAAAGGGAAAACGTAAATTTATTGCGAATATCGATTCATTATATTGCGATTTTTCGTGGTCGCGATTTCGATAGATCGATATTTTTCGAAAACTGGCAACGAAAAATTGTTTTCAAAAATATCGATTTTTTTTTAATACATCGAAAATCATAATAGCCTTAATCGAAAGTTAGATTTCAATTAATAATGAAACTTGCCATAGAACATTCATTGCATCATCTAAAACGTGCATTCAAACATTCATTGTTCTCTTTTTCTTCAGATTATGCACGCAATTAAAAATGCAGTTTCTCTGTTTTCTATACTTATAATAAAGCTCAATGTATGTGTGTGTGCGTGCGTGTGTGTGTGCGTGTGTGCGTGCGTGTGTGTGTGCGTGTGTGTGTGGGTTGGCACTCTACAGGCCAGACCGTTGGACCTACTGCTATCAAATTTGGTACATGTATACCTTGGAGGTCCGGAACGTGCACCTCGGAGCTCTTTTTTCGAATTTTTAATTAGAATTTGAATTAATTAAAATTTAAGCAAAATATCGACGTTTTTTCGCCATAACTTCCGAAAATATTATCGCACAAACATGATTTTTATATCAATTTAAAGATAAAAAAATTAACTTTCTAATGGTATCAGTTTTTTTAATTTATAATGTAAACTTCTATTTTTAATGAATTTTTAAAGAAATATTTTAACCATGTTTTTGTCACGTGACTGGATAAAATAAAAGAATGCCGGAAGTTCAAATAAAAAAAAATTATCATCGCAAAATAAATCTGCAGAAATGCAACTGTCAGCACGTGACTGGATAAAATAAACTAAATATAAAATGGGATATTTTCTTTAAAAAATAAATGCAAAGCAAAGCAATATCTATATCATTAAGTCAATAAATCTTCTTTATTTACGGTAAACCTGATTGAATTTAGACAGGATATGCATTGAAATCCCGACTTAATGGCATATTTATGTTATCGTTTGCAATATCTGTATTATTTCTATAATATTTTGGTAACATCATCGAATTTTTTTTTTAATATTTTAGAAGCATAACCGATGGTTAAAACTGACTGATTTATAAAATTAAAGAATATTATTAGGAAAAGGTGTACTTTTAGAACTTTCCGTCCATAATCTCAAAGAAAATATTAATTTCAGGTCAATCAATGCCCGGATTTACTTCAAGGCTAATGAATATGTGATTTAATTGCAAATTTTAGAACGAATTACTCATGGCGAACCAGCTGGTCGCCAAAGGCGGCTAGTTATAAATAAACTTAAAAAGCAAGTTTGGAGGATGAGTATTAGATATTTCTTCTTAAAAATAACTAGTTAAACTTCGGTTCACTGAGCCTTTTACACAAAATAAGAATTTTTAAGTTTGCACATATTTGATAAATTTGTATAAAATATGAATGATCTTGTTTATTTTTCGCAATTACCAATTTAAAAAAGTAAACTGCAAAATTTTAACTTATTTATCCCGGATTTATTTTATCCCGGTTGGCAGATTTTTCACACAAAGATAAGCGATGCATCAGCCTACATCATGACATAGCACAAAAGACGCAGGTCATCAAATATTTTCTGTTGTTGAAAGCTAAAGAATGACTCCATTATCATGTGAGAACATGATCCGGTTTTCGTTTGAAGGTTTTGAATAACTGAAGACAACAAATAATTGATGCTTGAAATCGAGTAGGCAATGAATAAAGCATGAATGGCAATATTTATCAACATCTATCAATCGCATGCATTTTTTTACTTGCTTTTACCAGTATTTCATGATTATCATGTATGATTCTTTGAAAGCAGATGCTGTTTTAAAAGAGTGACCTGCTTTTACCGGTATTGCTTTATTATTACGTACGCTTCTTTGACAGCAGTTGCGCTTTTTAAAAAGTTGAATATCATAGCTGATATTGAAATGGAATGTAATTTTTTCTGGGAGGGAATAAAGTAATATAATTTTTATAATATGTTCAAAAAACTTCACTTGCTTTTAATAACAGTTTTGAAAAAAGTATGTTCGTCTTTCTCCCAGTGAAGAAATATTACGTCATTCATTCTTAAGTGGGGAACATTGAAGGATTTGACTCCTGTTCTAAGATTAATCCATTATGGAACTGTTTTATGATCTTTGAAATTAGAAAATAGATTGTGTTTACAAAAATATTGCTTTCATAAAAATTCTATCAAAATTTATATATTTACAAATTTACTGGTAAATAGTTTATTATTTGGAAGTCACATATGCATATAGAGAGAGGATGGCGGCGGATAGAGACCAATAAAGAAGTCACGTGATTGTTTCAAACCGGTTTAAGTTGGTTAATGACTCAAATTAACTAAGACAAATAATGACTAAAAATATAATGCTCTCTGTTGTTTACAAGTCAAATGGGAAAAAAAGTGACGTCACAATAGCGAGAAATTTAGAAGATACATGAATCAGACATTTATATTGTTATGGAGCAAATCACCGTTAAAAAGGTTATGCATACAATAAAGAAAATCTATGTAAGACAATTGAAATAACACGGCTTTAGTGCTTCAATGACTTGATCAAATGAGAGAGTGAAATTCCAAATAAATTCTTTATTCACAGCCTTATATTTTTATGTAGGTTGTAGGTATATATTGAAAAAAAAAGGTATATGTGAAAAAAAAAAGTTGAGGGAAAGAGTTTTCTATTAATTCCAAGAAAAACACCACAGGACGCTAACAAGGTGTAAGCCAGAGCCACTACCAAAGTGGGGCATCGAAATCCAGTTCGAAAATCCATAGGTCTCTCCCTTCTTCCAAGACCAACCGGCGCATTATTGCTGTTCAAAGTCCACCTTCTCAATTCCCATTCGCCAACGTCAGCTTTCTATTGGCCAATCATCCAGCAAAAATTTCTCTGAATTCTGTCAATGATTCAAGGGACAGCTCTGGAACACGTATCAGTGACATCTTTCACAAAAGGATCACCCGGCAGCCAGATGTTGGACACCTTCCTTGAAGAAGTGACAGGTTTCATCCCCATAACAAACTTTGTGTATTGTCTAATGACCAGATGCGAACAATCGGAGAAGAAGATTCACCATCTCGAAAGCTGGCGGTGTTTGACAATGGAAGCGTTAATAGGTAGCTAGCAGCTGTCAAGAAATGCTTCTAATCGTGAATAGGATAGGAGAAGGATACAGTGCTTGTCGATTTGGTATAGTTATGGATGTAACCAGATGCTTTAAATATAATTAAAAATAACCATTAGCCTCTGCTTGCCAACTTAGATTGTCTCCAAAGGCTACTAGTATTTGAATAAGCGCTTGATTTCGTGATATCTAAAAATGATTTGATGTTTTTAGCTTTGTTATCAGCTGGTTATAAATTTCTTTTTTCCAAATCCAATACTAGTTGAATTTTTCGAATATTGATTTCAATGATATATTTTAAGTAGATTGTAATTTAGATTGATAAATCCAGAAAAAGAAAGTAATATTGCGCAAAAATTTATAAACATACTAAACAGATATATAATGTAACAAATATAAGTTAGACATTTTTGTGTAAATATTTTTTGATACAAAATTAAATTTTTTGAACTTAAAGATTAAAAAAATGTTAATACTATAATGCTTATTTAATACTCCACTTTCAGAGAAAAAAAAAGTTCAGTAGCAATAAAAACGGTTAAAAAAATCCCTCAGAAGTTTATGAAATTCTCAATCAATTCAAATGCCTCACATGAAGACGATAGCTGCGTGGAAGAGGACAGGAGGTCCTACATTATTGTTTAATTAGAAAACTGTGAATGAAATTGTTTAGGTAAAAGAATTAAGTAAATTGTTTTCTTTTTTACAATTCATCTTTTTGTGACTTTAAATATTATTTAAAGAAAATAATAACCTTTATTAATATAAAGTCATATTATTGAATCTACTATCCCCCTCCAAGGCACATGGATAATAAATACTGAATGACCGGACTTCCACAATAGCAACAATGTTGGAAATGTGATTGAATCTTCAAGGCCATCAACGGCCAAGATAAACACTTCCCTTAGGAAGTCATCTATGAGAAGAGCCAGACCCTCACCTTTTCGTGTACCATAGAGGGACGAGATCCAATCACCATGTCGAAAGCATCTCATCCTCAATTACGAGGTGCCCCTTGGGGGGATTCCTTAATGATAAATTAATTCGCTGTCTGTGAATCTCGTGTTAAGTCCTGTTATGAATACTGGACGTAATAAGTACATCTATCAACATAATCAGTATCTCAATAAAAAAAATTCTATTGGTTATATATCAAAGAAAATGTAATATGATTTTTCTATCTATTTATAGACAAAGTATATTGAGAAAATTATATAGTTGACCTTGAAGTCAATATAATGTCAACGATTGGCAATGATTGAAGTTTTATGTCTCAATTAGTTCAAATACATCTTTTTTATTTTCTACGGAATTAATTAATGTAAGTTTTAACCCGTAATTGAAGGCATAAATTTCCTCTCGCAGTCAGAAACATAGAGTCAAAGTGACTGCACTGTTATTTTTCCTTCTTGTCAATTATTTTGAAAACGTAATACATAGTGGAAATCATGTAGAAAATAAAAATCGAAAATAGTAAAAATATTAATTTTAAAAATATTAAACTTTATGATATTAAATGTTGAAAATATGTTGTAACAAGAACCTACACAATTTTTTAATGGGTATTTACTTCACTTAGATATTACGAAATTATGCTAATGTTAATAACTGTTTAAATTTAACAAATAAAAATAAGGAAGAAAATTTTTTTAAGTCACAGTTTCAGAAACATGGAGTCAAGGACTCCATAAATAATAACAAAATCTTTGAAAGAAAATAATCAACTATACGCAAGTCTTCTTTTTGCTAACATACTGCAGAAAGAACAACTTGAAGATACTGAGGAAATGATTATATTTTAAGTCAAAATACTACGTGATAAGCAGAGCTAATGAATAACTTACAGCCATTTTGATTCCAGTCTCCAATTACGGATTAAAATTTGAACTCCAATTTTGAATTTAAAATAAAGCCTAATGATGAGTAATGACACATCTTATTAACAACCGATTTAGTTAATTTTATTGTCCCTCCTCCATTATTCTGGCAATTTATGTGCACAGGCTCTAAGATTGTATTCGTAACCCTCCCCCTTCAACGGAGGGGGGGAAATTACTATATTTTGCCCTGTCCTTTCGGGTGGTGTGAACCACATGATAGGTGAATCCAAATGAATTTTCCCTAGCAATTTTTCCCTTTTTTTTATTCCCTCAGCGCTTCCCTTAAAAGCTTCCCCTTGCTTTCCTAGTCTCTGTTTGCTTTGAAAAGACCGGGATATTCACATGAATTCTTTTTTTTTACAAATGCTTTCGGATTTGGTGAATGACAGTGACAAATAGCAAATCTTTCTGTAATGGCAAGTGAAAACTTTTTGATATCTGAATTATTTAAAACCCTTTTTTTAAGTTTTTATAATTAATTAAATTTTATATAACAGTATATTAATTATTTAAAAAATCAAAATGAGCATGTTTGTCTGAGAGGGCAGAAGGCAAAATTAAGTGATATTTGTTAATAATTTATGAAATTGTTACAACGCAAAACTAAATTTACTCTATTATTTAAAAGATATCTCCCCCCCCCCCTAAAAATTAAAGAATATACAGATTATTTGCCAATCTCCGCTGTATTGTAATAAACAATAGAAAAATCGTCAAATATTACAGTCAGGTTATTTTTATTAGGAAATTCATAATCTTAAACAAATTATAATCTGTCAATTTCAACATCCAATGATGTAAATTTTTTTAACATGCATTTTTTTCTTAATTTTAAAAAAATTTACACACACAAAAAAGCTCGCAACGCTATTTTTATACCCATTTTTTTTTTCTTTTACATTGAGCTTATTCCATTAATTACATTTTTATTTTACATTAAGCTTTTTTTTTCTTTTACATTACAATATACTATTCATTATTTTAAAGGAAAAGCTATTTGAATAATTACAATAAAATATGCATCTTACTATGTTCTTTTATATATTTATGTACACCTATTCGTTGAAGATATATGTGTATGCTTATAGGCAGATAGATAAATAGTAAGATATAAAGAATAACAATAACATATTAAAACTTTTTAAATATAATTAGACGAAATTTATTAATCTTTTAAATCACTATTTAAATATAGCATTGTTACTTATATCGTTGAAGTAGCTTGTTCCAGTTATACATTATTTTGTTAAAAAATGCGAATTTCATTCTACTTTTATGTGATGGCGTAGAAAATTGATATTGATACCATTCACATATGTGCTTATGAATTGTAAGAGTTTTAATTTTAAAATCAAAGTTATAAGAGTAATTTTAATTGTTAGGTTCGCCAGCATATTATTGTTATTATTCACCTCGCATATTATTTAAGGAAGCATTTTTATGCATATTCATTATTAATGTCGTTTATTCTAAAATACACATTTAATTCTTTATCTTATTTGCTGAATCAAAAGCAAAGGTAAAGTAAAAGGTTGAACATAGTAATTATTTGCAAAAATAACCAATTTTACATAAATTAAGTAAGAATTAAGTAAGTAAAAATAAACAAAATAACTTATATTTGTTGCAGAACATTGTAAAATATTTGTAATAAATGTAATGTTTTTTCTACTTTCATTTTCACATTTTGAAAGATAAGAGAAGTTTTAATTGAATGAAGTTTCATTAAAAAAACATTCCCGTTACAGCTTCAAGAAGAGTTTCCTTTAAAAGTTCAGAAAAGGTCTTTAAAAAAAACTTAACACTCTGCTGTTGTAAAATCAAATCTCACACAAAAATTTAGGCATAAACATATATTTTGGATTTTACTAATATTAAACTCTTATTACTTAAGAGATAGTTTATATAAAATACACTTTTTTGACATTCTAATTTGAAATTGAGAATTCATAGGACAAGTTAATAGGAATTAAAAAAAGGTGGCGATAGGGAGTGCAAGACAAATCCGACGTTTTCACTAATTTAAATTCAAAATACTCATGATTAATTTTATATTTAATTAAAGAAAATTATATATTAATTAGATCAGTAAAATTCTTCACCCTCTTAATTCTCTTTTTTATTCAGATATTGACTCTTTCTATTATCTTTAAAGAATTT
>JAPMOQ010003670.1:0-10375 GCA_026543055.1 Argiope trifasciata
AACATGTGCTCTAAAAGTTAGACAATCTCAATTCTCCCGCTCCAAGCGAATGCATAAAAATGTCAAACTTCTAATTCTTTATTTAAAAAGTACACAAGATTACCTTCCCTTAATCAAATCCAAGGAAGTCCTTAAAATTACATAAATTAATAATCATAAAAACACTAAGGGGAATGCTTTTACTTACGATCAAGTCTTCTGAACTCCCTTGGAGTCTGATTCAAAATGACGTTTTCCACTTTTGTGTACAAACCTTGTCTTTCCGAGGAATAATAAATATAGGTTAATTCCAAAATTGACTTTTAGACAACAAATCTCAATTTTTATAATATGTAAATCGCAGATACAAGAATTATTTGCGCCTGTTTAATAGAATAGTTTTAAATTTATATTTACATTTATTTAAATTTATTACTACAACATTTATATAATATTTAAAAGCTTTTCAATGCAATATTTCTACCTAACTGATCAAATTAAAATATAAATATATATAAATTTTTAAAAGAAATTATAATTAATTTTTTAATTAAATAGCTCATAACACTAATATTGTTTTATATCGGTGTACAGTAAACTCTCGCTACAACGATACCCGATACAACAATAACTCCCTCTACTACAATAATGTTTTGTGCTCCCGGTGATTTTGCATATAAACTAATGTTAATCTCCCCTCAATATTGCGATATTCTCTAGAACAATAAACCTCTGTAAAACGATTTTTTCAATCTAAATTTCAGTATTATTTTCTCCCTTTATAATAATATTTTGATTTTCAAATGCTTTTTTTTTCGTTTTCTTTTGTTATTTTTTCCGACTATTAAGACTCATTGTGGATATTCAACTTATCCCCGAATAAATAGCTATTGTTCAGATTTCAAAACAGATGAAGACCACCCTTTTGGGAATTGGAGTGGGTGAGGGGGGGGGTGAAGTGTAAATGTATGCCTAGTCTCATTTCCCAGTAAGCTTTGGAATTCTGATAAGGTTTAAGGACATCTAGACCTGTCTGGTCAACTTGTCACAGAACAAGTGCCCTTTGTTAGAGGAACAGGGGGAGATGGAGGCGGGGTGTTGTTAAGTGACGTACTGAAAAGTGAGTTCAAAAGTTGTTTTATAGTCTTTAACGATTTTGAGTTCTACGCGAAACATTTGGTTTAAACTTTTCTTTCTTTCACGCGATATTGTTCCCTAAAGGCTTTATCAACGGTGAAATGTCGCCAGCACTTTGCCGTTTCTACACTCAAAAACCGGTCAAGTAAGTTTCATAATCGACAACTTATTCTAACAAGTTCGAAAATTGGTATTGGTGAACTTAACAGTTAAAAAAATGAATAAACAAACAAAAATATTGGATTATTTTCAATAAAAAGTGTTTTCAGGTATGTGCATATTTCTGTGCTTATTTTCTGAATTTATCTTATTTATTTATTTTTTTAGTATTTAAACCATTATTATTTGTATTTTACAAATTAATTTCTTCTAAATATAGACTTAAAAGTAGTATGTTATGCACCTTAAACTAATAATAATAAGAAAAAACTCTTATTAAATGCTCAAAATATATGGGCCCTCGATATAACAATATGCCTCTCTACAACAATATATTTATTTGGTCCCTAGAATATTGTTGTAACGAGGTTTCACTGTATTTCATTTGGTAAAGAACACGCATGGAAAGTTCGAGCATAAGTCTCCTAAAAATTGGTGGCAGTCATTTTTCTGAATGTTTGTTAAACAACTTTTATCACTAAACAGAACATTGCTTCATGCAATTAAAGAAACTCAATTGCAACATTATACGATAAAAGTAAGTAAATGATTGAACAGCATTATAAGAAATCTACTTCCGCGACAAAATGTCAAAGATAAAGCAGAGGATTCGATAAAAGCTTGTCTGAAAACCAGATTTTTTAAATGATGGCTTTTAAAAATTTTCATTTGAAACAATTTGTTGCTATGCTTTTCCTGCCATTCTATTCGGAGAACACTTAACCTCGAATTAAAAGTGAAGTGCAAAGATTCTCAGTTAAATAATAGAGATGAGCATGAAATTGAAAGTGCATTTAAATGCTCATTGCAGCAAGCGACTTAAATACTGATAGATTTTACTTTCCGCTTTAAAATTTCGATATATTTATATTTCAAATTCAAAAATATTTCTAATTCAAATTTCAGAGACGTGAGCAGACGTCTTTGCTTTTTCATAGCATTGGACTTTTGGACCATATTTCCAGTGTCTTCGATAGATACTTTGTTTTGACTTATATATTTAAAAAGGTAAGATTCGTCCCCATCGCAAGGAATGAGTGGCTTGGTGGCTAAGATGCCAGAGAAGATTTCACATTTCTACAGGTCCTGAGTTCGAATCCAAAAAACAGCAAAAGCGTTTTTTTTTAATTTTTTTATTTTTAAAAATATTTCTAATACTAATTTCTAGTTACGCTGACTCATTTCACATGTTAAAATATAAAAATAAAATATTTCCTTAAAATATTCATAGATTTTTTTGAAGATCAAATTCAAAGTTCAGAGACAAGCGTAGACGTCTTCACTTTTCTTAGCATTGGTCTTTTTGACCAGATTTCCAGTGTCTTCGATGCATACTTTGTTTTGATTTATATATTTAAAAAGATAATATTCCTCCGTCAGGCAAGGAATGAGTGGCTTGGTTTCTAAGGTGCCAAAGAAGATTTCAGAATTCTACAGGTCCTGAGTTCGAATCCAAAAAACAGCAAAAGCGTTTTTTTAAATTTTTTTATTTTTAAAAATATTTCTAATACTAATTTGTAGCTACGCTGACACATTTCACATGTTAAAATTTAAAAATAAAATATTTTTTAAAATATTCATAGATTTTTTGAAGATCAAATTCAAAGTTTAGAGACAAGCGCAGACGTCTTCTTTTTTCTTAGCATTGGGCTTTTTGACTATATTTCCAGTGTCTTCGATACATACTTTGTTTTGATTTATATATTTAAGAATCGTCCGCGTCGCAAGGAATGAGTGTCTTGCTAGCTGAGTTAACAGAGAAGATTTCAAATTTCTACTGGGCCTCAGTTCGAAAACAGAAAACAGCAAAATATTTTTATTTTTTATTTTTAATAATATTTTTACTTCAAATATTCATATTTTTTTTCAAGTTTCTAAATCAAATATCAGAGACATGCGCAGACGTCATTCCTTTTCTTAGCATTGGACTTTTTGACCAGATTTCTAGTGTCTTCGATGCATACTTTGTTTTGTTTATTTATTTAAAAAGGTGATAATCCTCCTCCATGCAAGGAATGAGTGGCTTGGGGCTAAGATGCCATAGAAGATTACACTTTTTTGCAGGTCCTGAGTTCGAGTCCAAAACAGCAAAAGCCATTTATTTTTGATTTTTTTTATTTATAAAAATATTTCTAATACTTTTTTTTAGTTACCTTGACATACTTCACATATTATAATTCAAAAATAAAATATTTACTGAAAATATTCTTATGCGAAAATATGTGACATAATTCAGAGTTTTATTCGATTAATGACCTGCATTTCCTTAAGTTTTCCTGCATTTCTTCCTTTCATTTAAATGAATGATTCGAAAAATTAAGTGTTGCAAAAAGAATCAAAATTTGAAAATGAAAAAAAAAACCTTTTTGAAAATGTTATAAATTATAATTATTAATATAAAATGTAAAAATGGGAACCAAAAAGAACTTATAAGACCCAGAATCGACCCTAACTTTGACTCTCCGACTACATTCAGTGTCGATCAATGACGTTTTACAAGGCCACATATCGAGTCCTTTGTGTGAATTCTAAAATAGTGCTAATCTCTCCATAAAAGAAATGTGTATGTTAGAGAGAATAAGTCTGCTCTTGCCCTAATTGTCTGATTCAATTTACTGATTTAAGCGTTTTATTTAATACATTTAGACAGGAATTTTAGATGAGGGAAAATATTGTCTTGCAAAAAATATCACTACATGAAACGGAAAAAAGGCTTTAGTGAAGCCTCTTCTTATTAATAAATTGAAATGGAATGAAAAATGAATGCTCAAAAAACGATGTGTAAATGGTTAAAATCTTCATAAAATGAGTAGCGATGGGACTCCCTGAAAACAAGGGGTATCCAACAATGCAATTTGAAGCCACACATGTAATCTTATGTGCAGATTCTTTAATAGTATGGATCTCTGCATAAAAGTAAAGTGAATATCAAAAAGGATAATTCTACGCATGTCCAATATGTTTGTCAGTAATACTGATTTTCTGATTCATTTAGCGAATTTCTAACTTTTAAATCAATAATTGGAGCAATAATTGGTCTTGCAAAAGGTATCCCAACACTGAAAAAAAAATGTCGTTTCCCTTTTTTTTATTTAAGGTAAAATAAAATATTGTTCGCAAATCAAATTTCAAGAGCGAGACTCAAACTTCCGTAAACTATTCGGAAGAGGGATTATCTGACCAATAGGCTAAATACTAATCACCCATCCCTTTAATCGTAGGACAAAGATACTTTAGTTCTTAATTTTTAAGTTCTCTCTTCTTTTTTTCTTTTTTTGATTCCCACTTTTTGCAGTTCAATGGAATTTCCATTTTTATTTATTTCTATATTACAGCTTTTTGAATAGCTTAATATTTTTCTTTGGTACTAATATAAAGATATTTTATCGTAACTTCTACTAATTTCAAAAATATATGTAATTTTTTTTTTTTCAAAAATGAAAAAAATGAATGAAATACAATATTCCATTTGTCTGAAGGGCATGCGCAGCTTTATCCGTATTTAATAAACATGGTGATTTGATTTGAAGATACACTTTAATAGAGAATCTATGTGAAATGTGGGCTTGTGTCTGTTCATTATCTCTGTATGTGCGTAAGAGAGGACATAATGGATTGGGTATAAATGAAACCCAAGTAAATATTAAAATGTATAACTCATTTGAGAACAGAATATATTTGTTTTATAAGCTGAATTATTTGAACGATTTATTCCTTTTGAAAAAATTAGAAATGTCTTTTATAAGATAGATTGAACTTACTTTATTTCTTATTGTGTCAATACAAATTTTTTCTCTGTATACTTTTTTTCGTATTCGACTCTTATGAAACCAAGGAACCCCAGATTAACTTCAAGAATACTCAATGCAGAAATCACTGAATATTTTAAATCATTATGCAACATCTTGAGTTCAGCACTTAGTAGATTTAGTAGATTTTAATGCGTAGTTAGTAGCAATATTATGTTCACTTAATTTATTTACGTAAATGCATATGAGAACATTTCTCACATGTAAATTATATTGAGCTAGCTGGTACCTGGCGCGTTGATGCCGCTGAAAAGATAATCTTGGAAATATCGTTGAAGTTTAAATTAACTTTCTTGCTTAATTAGGAAGCATAGAATGAATAATATTTAATTTTTTATCAAAAATTATTACATTCATTAAAGTTGAATGATGTATAAAGGAAAAGTGTATATAATATGAATACTATTTTTTAAACTTTATTTTTCTAGACTTTAGGGTTGGTAATAATTTTTCTTTTGTCCCTCTTCAAAAGGAACAAATAAGTGCAAGTAAAAGTATTAAAAGTTTCATTGCAATCGGATGAGCTGATGTGAAGACACGCAGCGCATAAGAGACATACAGACAAACATTTTCATTTATATAGAAGATAATGATGCACAGCAAGGCTGCATAGCATAACAATATATAATTCCAAATTAAACTTATGAAAGTTCTCAGGGACAGGTGTAGCGAAATGATAAGGTCTCGACTTCAGATCCGGAGAGGTTGAGGTTTGAGACACCGTCCCACCGAAGAACCGCTGTGTCAGAGGGAATTTTGCACCCTAAAAGGGAAGGGGGCAAACGCTCTTCCTCTGGTATGGTATGGAAGTTTGGAGAGGGGTTGCCAAATATGGTACCATCCTCGTCATCTTAACCACTGTTCAAAATTACAAAGTCCAACCCAAAATACTAATATCCATACTAGGTCCAATACTCTCATTTTGGACCCTCTAATGTTGCTCTAAGATGAAAGTTAACATAACTGAACTCGATCAAAGGTGTCAGGCTGACTACCGATGGGTTACGTGTCGACAGATTTGGCGTCTCATATGTGAGGTTCACAGAAGCTAGTAATTGGCGAGTGTTTGTGTTGTAATATTTGCGGATGAAACACATTTTGTTGAAATATAGAACCGATTTTAAACGTAATTTTCAGAGAAGGTTTATATACATGAATTGGGAAAAAGATTGTGACAATAAGCAATCCGAGAGAATTTTAATAAGTTTAGTTTAGTTTAGTTATATAAACGTCCCGTTTAAAGAATTTTAATAAGTGATAACCTCAAGTAACTTATGACGAGTTTCCCATTTCATTTCGGATAAACGGTTTTTTTTAAAAATAAAATTGGTTTCGCATTAAAACTCCAATTTATTCAATTGTGAAATCCATTTGGATACTTCGTACTTTCTGCAATTTCGTTCTCATTAGCAGGGAAAAGTAACTATAGTTTTATTAGTTCAGTGTAATTATTTTTTTAAATATTCATATTTAGAATTTTTTAATTTGATTAAATTATATCATTTTTAAAGCTATGTAATTAAAACTGATAAAAATAATTATTTTCTTAGTAAACAATATGAAATTTCAAATACTGGCTTTACTTATATTTCAATAATATTCGTAAAGTAATATACTCTTTATTAATTAAATTTAAGATAAGATTTCATTTCCTCACCTCAGTTTTGAGAGCACAACTCCCTTTGCCTGCCTCTGATTTGGAAAGCATTTATTTCAGAAATACAGTTTTGCATTGTTGGGCTATTAAATGTCGAATAAATTTTTTCAGCATTTGGATTATTATGTTTCTCTTTTATGACAAATTTTATAATGAGTTCCCCTCGTATTCATAGAATCATTGATGTCAAAGAAAATTTTAAGTAGGTATAAGAAAACTTACTTTTGTGACATTAAAAAAAAAGTCTATATATTTTTCTATGCATTACAGTTCCACATATTTTTGAGGGAACGGTTCTATCTAAAGTTGTATCTAATGATATACCGAGATCCGCCCTGATTATGAATCTGAATGTTTTCTAGATGTATTTAACAGAGCATTTACAGCTCTACTGTACTGCTGTCAGATTCTTTAAGGATAAGGGTTGATATGAAAAAAAAGAAAATTATATTCAGTTCACAGATGTGGTATTAAAGAAAATCTTATTTACAGATTTAAGAACAATGAACAGCAAAGGAGAAGAATTGTGTAGCTGTCCGATTTATGCTAAAGATATCTAATATTACAAAATTACTAAATATATTATAGAAAATATAAGAGCAAGCTCTGCACTTTTCGCAAGAGTTATGGATATATCTTGCCTATTATTAGTATATTAATTTAGCAATCAGTAATATAATTAAATTGGGTCGTTTGAATTCGTTTGTTTAAAATCACAGTATTTTGATTCAAGAAATAACTACAACCAGAACGCAGAAAAAGAAGTCTTTATTCACAAATATTGAGAAATACAAATATTAATAAAAGTAAAATTATAGCACCGAATGTGAAATTCGTAAACATTTAAAAAATGGACTCAATACAAATGATATTATGTAAATAAAATCTGCAAATTACATTTTAATTAACTCAAAATAAGTTGGCAATAGTTTCTCATACGAAAAAACTTTTTCATTTAAATTTATAATTATAACAAATGTGAAAATTCACCTCCAGATAGCATAGAAACATGAAATCAATTTCATAGCATTAATTGATAAGTTCTAGAAATATCACAATGGTTTATTTACAGAATAAAGCACATTAAGGAAAGAACGAAAAATCGATAACAAAATTCCATATTTATAAACAAACAAGACAAAAGAAATTAAAGCAGTTTTTAAATTAAGACATCCATTTAATACTCCGGCTATTAAAATACTTTTTTTTATAATAATTGATGAAAAAGTTATTTCAGATTCTTAAAAGAGAGAAGTCATTTTAATCTTTACAAATGATTACATTGAGAAGGAGTATTAAAGTAATTTTATCAAAAAAAATCTGAAAATTGTATCTAAGGAATAGAACATTTACAACCTGAAAGATTACCGAAATTGCATTAAATTAAGCAATTAAAATTAAAGTATAAAATTAAGCTATTAAACTAACTGCATCCCTTCAACATTTTTCCAAAGATAAACAACGATATTTTATTCTTGAAAAACACCCTCTATGAAATTTAACTTAATCATGCTAGTAATTAAAATTAAAGGTGTATGTTTCCTAAAAGCATATTAATCACCATGCTGATCAGGCATGATCAAATAATGCTTTCTCAAATTCTAAGGGTTCTTGATTGATTAGCCGGCCGAACCAATGAAGAACCCTAAGCAAAATAAAACTAAAGAAAAATTAGGTTTTAAATATTTTCTATTTAATAAAAAATTTCCTAAGATTGCAAGGTACTTTTTAAAAAAGGAATTGCAGCTTTATATTTAACTTCTGAAACATTAAGAATGTACTCAATTTTAAAAGGATATGGATCGTATTAAAATGGATGCAGTTAGTGAATTATTTTATATTTAGGCAGATTATATTAAAGTATTATCCGAACCTTAATCAGATTTAAAAATTTGTCTATTAAAAAGGATTTAATATATAGCCTTGTAAAACTATATTTAGGATTCTTTAAGTTCAAGGCATATTAAGACGTCATAAGACGTCAAAATTAATTCAGATTGAGAAAATATTTTATCACAAAATTATTTTCCATTCTCAAAAGTAAGCTGAATAATCCATGCACATATATTACAGAGAATCACAAGGCTTCTATTTACGTCCATTGTATTTTCATATTGCAGAAGAACACGGCTTACGAACAGAACAGAATAATCCTTAGGGTTAAATCTTAAGGCATTTAAAAGATAGAATGCAATACTTATTTACACAATCTCTTCAGTAAGATAATTATATATATTCATGGTGACAATTCATTGTTTTTCTGACAGATTCACACCCAAAGCAATACATGCTTTATTAACTTTTTATCCTTGACATTAGTGTCGACAACATCAAACATGAAAAACACATTTTACTCATATTTGTGTTTGATTTTAAACTTGAATGCTAACTGGACATTTTAAAGATATGAACAGAACTAATTTTAAGTCTGCGGTCTTTAAAACCAACATTTGAAATCCAACTGTATATTTCTTAAAAAGACAGAATTACACCCCCATATTAATGAAGTTGTTGTATTGCTAGGAATTCCATATTGTGCTCGAAATTAAAGGTCTGCCATTTAATTATTCCGTTACCTTGTTTTTATGTCCGGTAAATGTTTAACAATTCATTTATCTGTATAAAATGGGCTGACTTATTGATAAATATATTGAAATACACATAAGGAATTTTGCAGGTTAAATTGTATAAATTTTAGTCGCATGGCCTTATGTCTGCCGAAACATTAATGTATTATTATTAAACTAATCCAGATAAAATAATCCAACGAATTGGTTGCATCGAGAAATTTTTTTAAGTTTTCATGTATTATGCCAACTCTTTCGTTGATAATTCGTGATGCAAATAAAAGTTGAAGAACAAAATTTGTAAAGAATTTAGTATGAATTTTAGAAAGATTAGAAGTAAGGCTTTGAAATCGCTAAAACCAAATATTATTTAGCCGAAAACTGAAATATTCAAAATAATTATATATATAACCATTGTCAATACACGTTAACTTTAACACCGAAAGTACTTGAATTCACGGCAACAAGCATTTCGAGCAAATGATGAACACACAGCTTGCATCATATTTACACTTATAGGGTGTATTCTGTGTTATTGATACAAGTTCCATAAGTAGTTCAGATAGTAGAAGTAGTGGAAAGCTATAGCCCTGAGGATTGTTGAGAAAGACTTGCAATTCTAGAAAGTGTGAAGTTGATTCAAAAGGCACTCGATCCTTTTTAAAAGATCCACTTTGGTGCTGTCAAGGATTATCTGAAAAAACAAAATAGTAAATTATTGATATATCTGAATCTGTCACTCGGCTAGTTCGATTAGACCTAAACGTAGGATAATAATAATGATATAATATTGATCATAAATCTTTTAAGAAATTCAGATTTATTTATAAAAAGAATGTTTTAAATTTGAAAATCAGTGAAGTTGAAAATATAAATAGAAAATTTCTTTTCTATTATCTAATTCTCTATTTCATCCATGTGAGCAACTAAAATTATTTCTTAGACACATTTTTAACAACCTCAAAATGTTTACAATCAAGTTTATTATTGAAGAGACTTTCAGAACTTTTGATAGTTGACTGGAATAAAAGGAATTTGAATAAACAGAGAATAATAATCCGAGACAA
>JAPMOQ010003670.1:10385-34965 GCA_026543055.1 Argiope trifasciata
AATTAAAATCAATGGTTAGGAATTCGGAAATGACCTTGTTTCATAATATGGAAGTTTAATTAATCTACATTTTGATTCATTGGTTTATGTGCAAATGAATAGTTCAGAACACACACAATTTTACCTTAGTCATACAGTCCTAGAAACAAATACAACTACATGATTTTGGAATCTTCGGCTCTAAAATTAATTTTATCTTAGAAGTGTTTCAATTATTAAATACCAACGCTTATCGTAATATTTGGATTATAAATACAAAGGCATGAAAATGAATCCCCAAATTATCAAGAAAAAGGATAATTTTATTTGGAAATTATTCTTTTTCAATTGCAATAGAATTTAATATTCATTACCTCCAGCTAAATCTGTTAAACGGCGTAAAATTTTCTAATAAAATTGGTTGCAATTACATAATTGAAAATTTTACTATAAATTTTAGCAATCACCCTGCTATTTTTGACATTGATAATTTCAAAAATTAGGTTTATCCGTGCCAAATATAATCGAGAAGCACCATTTGATAGATTTCTGCATTCTGATCCCAATATTTATGAAATAAAATATCATTTACGCATTCAGTTATTTTTCTCCGTTAATGTATAAAATGAATATTCCTTGAAGAGGAATATACATCCAGAATCGAGCCCTAACATTTAAAAAAAATCTAAAATATTGTTATAATTTATGGAACGGTTACTAATCCTCAGACTGCACAATTTTTTCAAAATCAAATATTTTTCAAACAGAGATTTTTGTTTAGTTATATAAACGTCTTGTTTTGAAGCTACACTAAGGCTATTTTGATACGGACCTCGAAATTTTGAGCCTCAGTCAGATGACGAGGTGAACACCTGAGGCGGCACTTCCTCTCCAAACTTCCACACTACACCAACGGGAGGATGTTTTGCCCCGACGGATTTAATGTGCACCAGACCCACATACACGGCTGTTCTTCGGTGGAATAGAGCCTGGAAACTGCAACCCTCCTGTGCCGAAGCCGAAATCTTACCACCAGGCCACTGCGGCTCTCAAACAGTGAGGTGAACTTGCAAGGTGAATTGCATCCTAATACGTTAAAATAAAAAGTGTAAAAATGAACATTCTGAAATCACGAAAAACGCACCATGCAATAGAAAATGTACCCAATGCCGACCGCAAAAATTGTGGGATAAGCAGTTGGAGGTTCAAAAGAATTTAAGAATACGAAACATTTCCAATTTCACATACTTGACCGAGAAATAAGAAATAATGAAGTTGACCAAATGTCAAAGCAAAAATTCTGGATCATTTTGAAAATAAAACGCAAGCGAATTTTCTCCATGATACAAAAGGATTACTGCATTTAAATGCTTTAAAAAAACAAAAATAAACTCAGGAAATGTACCGGGAATAGTACAACTAGAGAATTTCAAACTAATATGAATCGAAATGTATCATGGATTTCAAGTTTCTATAATCATGCCAGCCATTTTGGGGCAATTATCTAATCAGAGAGTCTTGGTATTCAATTTTAAGGACGATATAGAGAAATTTTAGCTTGTGTCTGAAATTTAGAATGTCTTTTAAAAATTGACACAACCAATTTTAGGAAATTACAGGATTTATACTGAATCAAAATATTCCAAAATCACTTGGTCCGATTATTCCTTTATAGTATAAAATGCTAAAATTTGTGAACTTCAGACTCTATACTCTCAGATATTCGAATATAATAATATCAAATGATACTATCTGCAATATCTTGCAATACTCTTTAAGTGTAAAACTTTGAATAACATCAAACTAAATGCGGATATAAATGACTATAATTTAAATTCAGTTAAGTTTTTCAAGAATTAATATTGATAAATGCAAAGTAAATCGATAAGCGATTAAAATCTTTGCAAACAAAATGACTAATTATGAATAATTGTTGCAGTTGGTCTGTATAAATGAATTGTAATGAAGAAAAAGCCAGAAATTATTCATTTCATTCGTAATGAAAGGTTAATTTCTCATTCGGGCGCTTTCTTATTTGCAGAATATTATACAATGAGTTATCAGTGTCGTTTAAGAAATTGTAATTTCCTAACTCAAATTCGCGGTTTGCTAGATCTTACTGTGTCAGACTTTTAAAAGGTTTTACGTCCATTGCTCAATATTTATTCAAATGCATTAATATTTGGCGATTTTAGTGTTTTAATCTTTCGTGATCAGGAAGGATATAAAATATTTTCTAGATTGCATCGAATTAATTAGAATTGATATTTTCTAATATGCACACATATTTAAAATGTAGTTTAGGAAAAATTTCACTTTTGGACTATTTTATTAAAAAACCCACATTTAATCGAATAATTAGAAAAATAAGCTTCGCATTAACGAGTAAAATATTTTAGAGCATAGAATATACTTTTGTGTTTGATATCTCTGAACTCGGTTGAATGTCCATTTCTTTTTTCTACTTTCGTTTTTTAATTTCTACTTTCGACAAAACAAAACCCATTATAAAAAAAGGCAATTAAAATCGAATATTTTCACTTTAATTTCGACAGAAAGTAAAATTTTAAGTCTTGCGTGAACATCTAATATTTCAAAATTATGGAGAGTATAGCCTGTATGTTCATAAATTTGTTAAATTGACAGTTTTTCACACACGTACAAAACCCTGATAAAAACTTTATGTCATCTCATATTGGGACGAGCAAAAACATAGGGATGTACAGAAGGCTATGACATCAAAACATTCTATACTGTTCTACCGCGCAATTAAAAATTCATCGCCCCCGACATAATTCCAAGAATTGCATTCACTGAACATTGAGTACTGTTCTTTGAGAAAGACGACGGGGCAAAAACTGAATCACTTCAGGGGAGAGCATTTAGATTTATTAAATGAAAACAAGAGCAACAGAATAATAGATAGAAAATTCAAACTGTTTTTACGACACTCGATGTCATATTTTTAATTCAAAAAATGTTTTAAATTTTGAATAGAGAGATCTTTCATTTTTCAAAGTGATTTTAATTTATATAAATTAAGGGTTAATTCATTTAATAAGCAAGAGCATCGTTTCTTTTGTCTTTTGTTTTTGAAATTATGACACCAGAGTAAGATTCCGTGATTGAAGCCATTAATTGTTTGATATTCTAAAATAAAATACTTTTTCTACGCCTTTCACGAATAAAGAATTAATTTACAAATCGGAATTAAAATAATAGTTTGCAAAACAATTCTTTAGCTGTCAACACAACAATTATGTAACGATTCTTTTTCTAACAAAAATTTGATTTCCGAAAATAACTTTATCTGACAAACATTTATCAAGGTTCAATTCGTTTTAAACTCACGTCTAAAGCTCGGCTTTTCTGTATTAGGCAAAATTTCCTACAGTCACTTCGATTACCACAGTTCATATTATAAACCGGTATAAATACAAAATAAATTTTGATTGTAAGAAACGAGCATAGGTAATTTCCCAAATGAAATAAATATCTCCGTCTGTTGTTTATATATTTTTATGCGTTCACAATATATTTTATCCACCACCCTTGCCTGACTTCACGGATAAAACTCATTCCACATATCACCCATATTCAGCCTAGAGTCTCAAAATTTCACTCGACTCAACACTCCGATACTACTCTAAAAACAAAATGTCAGTCCATTCAATACCCATAAGATTTTTTTTCTAACAAAAATTTGATATCCGAAAATAACTTTATCTGACATAAACACATCAAGGCTCAGTTCGTTTAAATTTCGCGACCAAAGCAAGACTTTTCTGTATTATGCAAAGTTGTCTACAGTCACTTCGATTACCACAGTTCTTATTATAAACCTGTATAAATACAAAATGAATTTTGATTGTAGGTAATTTCGAAAATGAAATAAATATCTCCGTCTATTGTTTATATATTTTCATTCGTTCACAATATTTTTTACCCACCACCCTTGCCTGAAGTCAAGGATAAAACTCATTCCACATATCACCCATATAAAACTCATTCCACATATCACCCATATTAAGCCAAGACCCTCAAAATTTCACTCGACTCAACACTCTGATACTAACCTAAAAACAAAATGGCATTCCATTCATCACCCATGTTCCGAAACTATCACCACAATTTTTCTCAATGCATTACCCACACTAAGACACGATCCAAAAAATATTTCTCCATTCATTACCCACACTCAGGAACGATCCTCCAAATTTCACTCCATTCATTTTCTTACCCACAATTAAACAAGATTCTCAAACTTCCACTCCATTCAATACACACACTGAGACACGATCCACAAATGTCACACCATTACTTACACTCCGACAGTATCCCCTGAACAAAATGTCACTCCACTCATTACCCACACTCCGACACTAAACTCAAATCAAAATGTCACTCCATTCATTAATCAATCTACAACACTACCCTCAAAACAAACTGTCACTCCACTCAAACACACTCCGACACTACCCGCAAATCAAAATGTCTCTCCACTCATTACCCACCCTCCGACACTACCCTCAAATCAAAATCTCAGTCCACTCATTATCCACACTACGACACTACACTCAAATGAAAATGTCAGTCCACTCATTACCCATCCTCCAACACTACCCTCAAATCAAAATATCAGTCCACTCATTATTCACACTACGACACTACCCTCAAATCAAAATGTCAGTCCACTTATTACCCACACTACGACACTACCCTCAAATCAAAATGTCTCTCCACTCATTTCCCATACTCAGACACTACCTTGAAAACAAAATGTCACCCCTTTCATTACCCACACTACCCTCAAAACAATGTCACTCCACTCAATACCAACACTACCCTCAAAACAATGTCACTCCACTCATTACCCACACTACCCTCAAAACAAATGTCACCCTATTCATTACCCACACTCCGACACTACCCTCAAATCAAAATGTCAGTCCAATCATTACCCACACTACGACACTACCGTCAAATCAAAATGTCAATCCACTCATTACCCACTTCCGACACTACCCTCACCATTAAATGTCACTCCCCTCATTACCGAAACTCCGACACTACTCTGAAAATAAAATATTACTCACACTCCTGCACAACACTGAAAACAAAATATCATCGCACACTACCCACACTACTGCACTTTCCTCAATGGTAAATATCATTCCACTCATTACATGTACTACCCTCAAAACAAAGTCTCTCCTCTCCTCAAAATGAAATATTACTCTAGTAATTACAATAATCCCCAAACAAAATGTCATGGCATTCCTTACGCATACTCCTACACTATACGAAAATTTTCCATGCCAACCATTACCCGCGTTTTAATACGCCCCAAAAATGCATTCCTCCACCACTCATTTCGCTTTTTTTGGGTTAGATTTATACACTCATTAGGGAGACGTATTTCTTACTAAATCCAACATACTTCAGACACTGTCCTGTCAGTAACTTTTGTATCAAGTAATCGTTTTACGGCTTTCCTACTGGAGGTATTCATCTGCAGCCTCAGATTTCTTTTCTTTTTTTGAACTAGAAACCTACTTCTGAAAAGGTTGAATGGTTCAACGTGAACCGAGTCTTTAGTAGCCACTAACATACCAATGCAAGCACCAAAGCAGCAATGTAATGTTTTTAATAAGATGCATGAATTTAATTTTTGGAAATGTATTAATGAGCTCTTAATAGGAAATATTGTTTATAGTTTTATTTTGAATAAGAAATTTAAAATCGACATCAACTCTGAATGTACAGAAAATGCAACAAGAGACGGTTACTACAATTTTATTCTTTAAGAATTTTGAGTGAAGACGTAAAGAAATAAATTATACATTCTATTCAACGGTTAATGGACCTTTGGGTTTTAATTCTATCGCTCCCCTAATAAAAAATACGTTATCAAGATAGAGATAGGATAAACACTGGATATTTTTGACTATAGTAATACAGTGACAAATTGTCTTTAAACTTTTATCCGTAAGAAGTTGACTGAATTGATTCATTATTAACTAGAATGTAACTTGACTTTTAAAAGGGAAATACAGCAATCAGCTTATCGTTCCATTTCTAATGAGCGACAATTTGAAATATATATGCAGTTTTGTCATGGATAAGTACATTTTTAATTTCAGAAATGAATTAGCAATTTCATTATATTTTGATTCCTTGCCAGTAGCTCCATTTGATAAAAAATTTTTTAATGAAAGTTGACTTTAATGCTCCATAATACTTATTGCAAAGTTAGGGCAATAAAGCTTCAATAATTTTTAACATATCCAGAAAGTGCTTTCAAAAAACAGCTTTTAATTAAACTTTAGTTTCCTTCATGTATTTTTAATAGATGAATCATTATTAATTTTAAGATGAGCGTCAAACTATTTACGTGTATTTCGAAATAGTATTGGGATATATTCAGCGAATATTTCATCATTCATTCTAAATCCCTCAAAACTAGACACCAAATCATCAAGAAATTTCATACATTTATATGAGTATTTTGCAATGGGCATGAAAATGCTTTAAGAAGTTTCCGAATACATCAAGATCCAAGAAACTGCAGACTCGGCAACCCGATTACTAAATCTGAAATTTCAAATCCGCTAAATGAAAATTTTTCCTCCATCTTAAAGTAACAAAAACCAATGTCTTTTGGACAAAAGTCATTTCTTTTCATTAATCTGTTCCTATTAATTTAATCTTTTCTTATTTTCTGAAACTTCCAGTAGCATTCATTAAACAATGTTTTTATCAATCCTTATGTAAGAAAAATATCAAGTTGAAAAATAATCTGTCGAGAACTTGATGCTTTAATTTAAGAAGTTGAAAAGGTCTTTTCTGGTTTACATTGTTAATTTCAGTGTATATTAATTTTTTCTGTATATTTACTTAGATATTCATAATAATCATTAAATGTTCTTGAAATTTCAGTACTTCTATAACATTCCAAAAATTGCAGTTTGATTACGTAAAGAGAATTTATGCGATAATTTTTTTTCGATCAAAATAAGTAAACAGCTTTGAAATGTAAGTCTTAAAGAAGTGATAAGAATGTGGAGGTCAAATGAAACATTAAAATTACAGAATGAGACCATAAATTCTGATAAGTAAAATTAGTAAAGGAAATTCCCACAAAACACGGTATTGTGTGAAAAAAATATTCAGCGATTCTAAGAGGAAATGTGAAATTAATTTGTATATTTTTACCTTAAAGACGAGCTCTAATTTCCCGGATTCCATTCGAATTCTTCAACGCTACAAAATTTAACGACCTATGAAAGAGCAAGTCAGTTTCCTAGAAATTGTGCTATAATTTTTTAAGTTCCATTCATTCACTAAAATAAATTATAGGGAAAAGATATCTAAGACAAGATACAGCTCAAATCCCAGTATTTAAATTAAAAAGTGTTTAAATTTACCATTTAGGTGATCCAAATTTGGCTTGTATTTTAATCTTCTCTTTTTAAAAATTGGAACTGCGTTATTTTACTTTATTTATGACGGGAATTTTATTGAATTATTTCAAAGCGATTTGTATAAGTTTGCTGTTATTTTTGCATCAGTTTTTTGACAATTTATTCCTCAAATCAAAATAGAAAAAAATATTTTGGCTTCTATATATCATTTTTAAGCGTCCTCATTTATGGCGAGGTGTCACCAAACCAGATTACCATTTGCCTTATAATTCTAGTTACCACAATTAAAAATAAGAATTACTAAACGTACTCATTTGATGAATTATCAATTATTGCAAAATTAAAAATATTTTAAAATATCTGACAATTTATTGAAGGGGGTGTCAAAAATTAGCAGGGATGAATGAAAGAACTAATGAAATCTTTCAATTAGAAAAATGTAGTTAAAATTCCTTAATGCAAAAAAATTAAATGAACATCAAATTGTCCTCCAATTCAAAAAGAATAATCTCCTATATATTTCTTTAATTAATAATTTAGAGTTTCATTTCCATTGCTTTGTTAACTATTCAGTTTTTTAAAAAAATATTAGACTTCCATCCTTGATTAGTCAATTTATTTATGATCTTAAAAGGTGACCTACCTCAAAAATATTCCAAAATCATGCGATCTTACTTGTAATACAATACTGCAAAGTGAAAAATTAACATCTCTTATAAAAAATGGAAGCATCTTGAGAGAATTGTGCTTCTTCATTGGCGTTTCATCAAGCATGGGATTTTCAGCTGTAGTAAGTTCCACACCTTTGAATCTTTGACAAGATTAGACAAATTAGTTAAAATATCTCGAATACCAACATCAGAGCTGAAATGCAAAAAATGTTTATAATTGTTGAGCCGGAAGGATACTACATTTTGCTTTTTTTATTTCATTCACTAATTCTCAATTTACAATAATGTAAAATATAAAAAAATAAAAAGCACATCAAAGTATATTACATAAAATTTCATTAAAAAAATATATCAGATATATGTCGAACACTTCAAAATGTGTCGAACTAAACATGAAAATGTGTATAGGTTGACATATCTGTAACTTACTACGAATGACGCAATAATCATTCAAAATGTCTACAAGGTAGACAATCAAGCGTAGAACTACTAAATTTACATAATATTTTGTAGGTGATGGGTAAGAAACGAGTTTCAAAAGTGTTGGTAAAGTTTTTAATATAGTTCAATTGGAATTTGATGTTTTCTCAATAATTTCAAAATATGTAACTGAACAAAAATATTTTTGCAACGCTTTAAAATTTCAGAAACACTGGATTTAGTGACAATTTCTTTTTGACATAAATTCTCGAATTTTAAAAAATAGATATATTTATAAAAAATTTGCTAAAATTCTATTGAATTTGTATCAATTCATTTCGCAATTAAGTTAAATTTTGTGAGGTTGACTGCAACAGATTAAATAAAATTTGAGAAAATACCGATTGCATACACGATACTTTTCCAATCAAAGGCTTGAATTTTTGTTTTATAGGTGTTCTTTATTTCACCAATAGCCGACTTTTTGAAAAGATGACAAGTATATTAATTTAGATATATTATCTTATTTGAAAGCGTCTCAACAGCCAATTGTTGATGGACCATTTATTGGTACAAGGTCACTTGACGGAAAGCCTCATTCCCTTAGCCGATACTCCTTTCTGAAAAATTTAATTGAAAGTCAGAGACATAGTGTAACAAGCCAACATACACGATGACTTTCCAGTATAAATCGCGTTTTGTACATTTTATAATAGCCCCACTGCTCCTCTCACCCCAAAGATTTACCACTAAAAGGCACGGACCTTGGTATGGCAGATACATGAAGGTGGGAATGAGTTTTCTCCATCTAATGTGAATTTTACGCCTCATCTTAGGAATACATTTTACTTCTTAATAAGATTGCACATTTGATGTGTTTGATATATTAAAAAGTTCCCATGTGATTTCTGCGCTTTAAATCACTTAAGCCGCAAAATTTTATTAATTCGATGCTCGGTAAAAGTGTGGAATAGTGTGCCCCTTGCTGCGCCAAGGATGCCAAGCCGCCAACCAAGATGGCGGACAAAATAAACAAACTGTTCAACGGAACAGTCACGGTTGCCGTTTTCCGCCTTTTTATTTAGAATGTTTTACGAATTATTATTATTATTTTAATACTGCCCGATGCCTTCGGCATCTGTAGAAGGCACCGGGCAGTATTTTTTATTTTTAAAAAATACATCACAGGGCTTCGCTTTCTTACTGAGCGGGAATGCTGTAGCTCCGCTAGCAAATTGAACAGATGGACGGTGTGGTTTAAGGAATAGTGCATAATAATATTACAAGTATGAATAAAGAATGTTATAGGAACAAATATTATTCAGAATTTTTAATATTTAATGCACTTACCTGTTTTATTTCATTTTTTTATTCGACAGGGAACGATCAGGATATTTCTTTGAAAAAGCGGCGAATTTTCTCGCTTATCCCGACGTTGTTCTGCCGACGCCAGATGTATTCGGCCATGTAATTGTCAAACTGGCCTGCAACGTGGTTAGTTCCCTGTAGAGATCTTTTAATGGAGCTCCAGGTTCCCTCGATGGAGTTAGTGTGCGCGCCTGTTTCCGGGTCTTTAAAAGTCAAACTGTGGTTCACCGTTAAATGCTGGAATCCTTCATTTTGAAGACATTGATACGATGACCAACAGTCTGAAATGATGGTGGTGCCCGGAAGAATGCGCCTTTTTATGATCTCCAGCAACACATCTGCTGTCCTTTCAGGCACTACCTCAAAAAAGCAATCATTCGTATACCTTTTGATCCCGCCAAACACCCATTGCCCTTCCACTACCTTTCCTCTGTTATATTTCCTTTTACCAAATTTACTTTCATCTATTTCAACAATCATGTCCACACCACCAATTTTCCCATCAAAAGCCAAACATGCATCCTCACATACACCTCTGCAGAAATTCATCCAATCAGTCACTGTTTTAGCAAACACACTCAAATCATTCACAATGCTTTCACGCCTCATTCGGTTTAACCTCATATACGTCAAGCACAAAATTTTACCAATATCAAGCTTACTCCTTTCAAACCACGAACCCTTTCGAACCGACCTTTTAATGTGGTGCGGATTCGAACCTTTCTTTCTGCAACACCAGATCTTTCCATCTAGAATATCATCCGAATCTATCAATCTCATACTCTCACCACACACCGGGCATACACACTTAGATGCAATCAAACAATTATCCATGCAGAATTTCAAGCAAGCATTCTTCCCAAGCTTCATTAACTCATAAAAAATATATATATTCCACTCACCCTTCATCCATTCAGCTGGTTCGAAGTAGTGCCTACCATCCCAATTACCAGACATCCACTCCTGAACAATCGCAGACATAATAATCTTTCGAGGGAACCAAACGTTGGAGCACCAAAAGAATTACGAGAACTGCGAAAAATTCTATGGTAAACTTCTTTTAATACAAAACGCAGACGATTTCGGGAATTACGTTTGCAGACGATTTGCGAATTCTCATAGTGATAATTAAAAAAGGGAAAACGAAAAATTTTTGTGAATAATAAAACTAAAAATGAAATTATTGTTACTTAAATTAATATTGATTTTATTCTAAACTTTCTTTATGTAATAAACGTAAAATTAAAATAATACATAAAATTTAAATAATCTGAAATCGATATTTTCAATATTAACACTAAAAATGAAATGTCATTTTAATTAACATTAATTTTACTCTGAAGTTTCTTTGTATAATAAATGTAAAATTAAAATAATAAACAAAATTTAAATCATCTGAAATCGATATTTTAAATATTAAATTTCTTATAAAACAGTTGTAGCTCATGAACAACTCAACTATTGTAAAAATTGGTAAACAAAACAGAATTAGGGTTACTGGAAGAAAGTTCCGTTGGGTTACCATATTGGCGAGAAACTCGGGGGCACACCGTGCTACACTTTAACCCGATGCTCCCCAGATGCTATAATCTTAGTTCTGCTTTAAATGATTGAATAAACTAGCACTTAGTAACGTTTACATTATACTTCTATGTATACAAGTGGAAGATCTTGATTGGGAAAGGGGCATCTTATTACCATGACCAGCACTTGTTCTAATTCCCTACAGAATATTCATGCCTCTGCACTTGCGTTATTTTAAAGAGAGTGACTTTTGTGGCTTTGAGCAAATTGTTTCGATGACACGATGATGGAGATCAAGGTCAGGTTTTTTTTAACGAAAATTCAATATTTATGAACAATCTTGCGAATTAAATAAGAAATAATAACATGAAATAACTAAATTAAATATGGAAGCTTCAGATACCTCTAAGTTTCAAATCGGATAATTTTCCAAACATTAAATTTACAAAATGATGAAAAGTATTAAGAATTAATAAGTTTATGCGTTTTACTTCAATTCACCCTTTCGCTAAATTCTCTGTTAAAAACGAATCATTTTCCTCAGAGCATAATTCTCATCCCAAAATGTTTAAAACTGACACATTCTACTTAAAAATTGCATGCAAGAGTTCGAAGAAGTCAAATAACAATCGATATTCGATATGACTCTTGACAATTTATACACACAATAGAAACAAAAAACATTCTGCAAACGTGTATTAATGTATCCAACTTAAAAACTATATGCCATTCAAAATAAGCGTGATTTCATGAGTTTTAACACCAATTAATAGCAAACATTAATTTGCAAAAGTCCAAAAGGAAGAAAAATCTATAAATTCTAGCAACCCTCATTGATTTGAAGTAGTGCGTTTCCTCAATAGAAGAGTGGATTCGAAAGCTCTGCCCTGTTAGAGAGTCAAAAAATTATGAAAATTTTATTTTTAAAAACAAGAAATTAATAAATAAAAATAATAACATGAAATAATTATATCCGACATGAAAACTTCAGATATATCAAAATTTTGAATCGAATCTTAAAATTTTCAAATTATATATACGTTTAATTTCTTCTCACAGTTTCGACAAATTATGTATATAAACATTAATTATTTTCATCAGAGAATAGTCATAAATCTAAATTTTCACAATTATTAATGCATTCTATTTACGAATTACACGAAATCCTTCAAAAAAAGCAAAAAACAATTGAAATCCCTCTGGACAATTAGTATATGAAAAAATACCGTTTTGAAGACATTTTTTAAAGTGTCACATAAAACTACATGCCATTTTAATTTTAGCATGCTACAAATTTTCTATAAAAGATATATAGAGCCGGTAACGATAAAAGTTTTTAGATTTAATCAAACAACAAGACAATAGAGATGAATAAATGGAAAACAAACTTACCGAATAAATTTTGTTAAAATAATAGCCAAATTTGTCTCTATAAAAAAATTGGGTTGAACCATATAATCTGCATTTAAGAAGAGGCAGAACCACCAACTCACTACTTTCCTATCCAACGACGAACTGAAGAAACGATTCAAGATTACAAGACAAGCGTTAATGCGTGCACATATGGATTTTATTTCTTAACGCCAACTCTAGAACACAACGCAAAGCGAAGTAGTATACGCATGCAGGTGTAATGGAAAATGGATATATATATATATAATATATATAATCACTTTATCTTTTTCTATTAAAAGATAATTCGATGGAAAGAATTTTTTTATTTTAATCTTGGGTTATAGAGAAAAAAATCTAGAACAAAAGTTATACAGAAATTAGGTTATACAAGGAGTAACAAAAGCTGTATAGCTTAAATTTGAAATAATCTTTCGTTCCGTGTGTGTGGATTAAATTCGACAGTTAAACATTTTTAAAATTTCTCCTCAGAATATGTTTATGTCTGATTGAGAATGCATAGTTTGTTTTTAATGGAATCCAGAACAGAATTACATCCAAAATTTGTCTTGATTTTATATTTACGTACATGAATTCACCGAGCTGCATCATTTTGTTATTAATTATAATATCATCTACTTCCATAAGAATATGTTTTTAAGGTTACTTTTAATTAATAAATAAAAACTTAAATGGTGAAGAGATCCGATTTAATAAGCAAAGAATATTATTACAGTTTTAAAAAAATATATAAATAAAGGTAGCAGTTTTACATCGCTTATTATTTGAATACCATTTTGTTAAGATAAGTCAAACTATCAATTGTTCAGATTAGACCAAGCAATGTTACCTCCCTACTTTTTATACTGTAAATATCATGTGGGTCATAGGCAGTGCACTTAGAAAACTTCTTTTTAATTAAATTGATCAATTTCATTTGATTATTTTAACATATTAAGGATTAATTTTTCTTGTCTTAATAAAAATAATCCTACATTAAACTCTGAAAATGTATATATTTTTTAATTATGTTCATGATTTAGAGCATCTGATTTATTTATGTGCAATGTTATTTATCTCTAGAATATTAATTTGCCTAAATTTTACTGATACTAGATAGTCATTTATTTTTCATAATTTTAGTGGTGTACTCTGGTCCCTAGTTTATCAGTCAGTGGGTGGCTAGCCACATGAGTGACTAATCTACTAGGGATCAAGCGAAGAGTTTACTTTTTCTCTCGGCTTTATAGGTGTAACTGTGCGCGGAAGTAACTCTGCCAATAATTTTTGAATATTATTTTTTAAGCCAAATTTTTTTTTTTAGTTCCAAATAAAGTATAAATCTTTGGTTTATCATATGCAAATACACTTTTTGGCTTGGAATTGGTTTCCGTAACGCATTTATACAATCTTCGAACTGTAGTTAATAATATTAGAAAGCATGAATGTCTTTCAGTAATGCCTTCCAGATAAACGAACATCTGCATAGTGGTTAAAGCATTGGCGATGCTGCATGTGATGAGAGGCATTGGTTCGAAGTGAGCTTCCCGATTCGGTTCTTCTTAAATTTAATTTTTGTTTTTCATGCATTTTAATTCAAAAATTCAAACGAAATATTTCTCTCTGTTTCGATTTTTAAAAATTTTTATGTTCCTTTAGTTCATACCTTTAGTTTTAGATTACACACTTAATACGTCTTCGAATTATTGTTAGTATTGTGATGATATCAGATAAAGTATATTTAGAGACACCACAGATTTTGACCTCAGTTGTGACTCTGTCTCAAATTTTAGTTTCAATCGGTTAGCAAAAATGTGTCTAAAACGTGCATTCTCTCGTAACGAGTAAGGTTTTTAATCCTCCGTGATTTCCAAATTATGAATTCTTAAGAAAAATAGAAACGATGGACAGTTTCAATGATTTCATGCTTCAAACAATCTTCAGTTGTTTTTCTTTCGGAAGACTACACACGGAAGAAGCAATGCAGTTTAAAATATCTAGACAATCACTAATGTTTCGAAAAATTACACATGATTTTCTTCATCATTGTTGGCTTTTTCAAGGAAATTATTTTTGATTTATTCTGTTCTTTTATTTTATTTGTGGTTCTTGCTGTTTTATGAATTCTAAGAATTCATATTAACAGTTTTTGCCTCTATGAAGGAAGAAAAATCGAATCAGTAGGTGTCGCTGTCTCTTTGAGATGATGTCAGAACTTGACATTCCAGTCAACTCTCAGTCTGTGCGAAATTGTGATAGGCGTCAAACGTGTTGAAAGCTGTTCTTTGATTTATAAAATTCGGTATATAATATTTCTACATTAGGTTTTCACCAAGCATTTGAATTCACAGCGATATTACGGCATTTGTATGAAAACATTTTCCGAATGTAAACTTATGATTGAATGTTGAATGACTGTAAGAAACTGATTAAAATGAGTTGTGTATGGAGATGCAGGACATTCAGGAGGGCTGAATAGTCGTCTTTTTACTGACGTAGCTCTGTTTAAAGAGGGCATTAAGCTCAATGCACATCAAACAAATATTTGCATAAAAGGTTGAATAACTGTCCACTATTTTGATGAAGAATTGATGGATGCTCAAAGAGGACATTCAGCGTTTGTCTGACTGTTAATAATGAGTACATAGGAAAACATTTAGTTGCATCCTTCTAAACTTAGAAAAAACTAACTATAACTGAGGACATAGCATTGTAAATGAGGGAGAAAAACAACCCTGCAGCGACTCAAATTTTACCTTGCCACAAGAAGGTTTAATTCCTGGATTAGATATCGACATATTCAAAACTGGTTGAAATGCTATTGGCCGCATGTTGTTTTGCAAGCTTTTTCCACGAAATGAAATATTTGTTAACAGAAGGTAACTTTTTTGTTTATTGAACTAAGACCTCTAACTGCTACTTCGGATTCCTTAGAGTGACAAAACCGTAAACGAAGCGAGGAATATGCGAGAACATTGCAAATAGTGTTTTAAAAACAGTTTTAGTTCAAAGAATACTGAAGTAAATATGTGCTTATGATATTAAAAGGGTGAGTAATTTTGCTTTTACGAATTTCTATAAATTTAACATTAATTTTTAATGCTGAATTAATATGAGTATTCATTAGTGCTACATCACATTCTTATTCATCTTTAAATAAGTCACTTATTTAGAACTTAGGAAAAATGCTAGATTTAAAATCATCATGAAGTTTCACCAACAACTTCATAAACTGTTTGATAAGACAATTGATAACTATTCCACTTTAACGATGTTAAATCCAACAATACATTTGTTAAGACATCAATGTTTGGAGACAATACTACAATTTTGTCTAAACATTCTTCTAGTGAAAAATGCTATCACCGCTGTAGTATATCATCCTATTAAACTCGAAATAATTTTTGAAAGAATGTAGTAATTTATAGTTTTATATTCTGTTTCAAAGATATTAAAATCACAGCTGTAGGTACATAGGAAATTGTCAGTCTTGTAGTCGTTTAAAAGTAAATTTAAGAACCGTTGAAAATTTTTTTAGAAATTTTGAAAGCAAAAAATTTTGAATTACATTCTGCAGAAAAAATAGATTTCTGCTATAATTTTTATCCTGAACTGGTCAAAATTAACTTTCCGTAGAATACTAAACTGAAAAACCAAAATATTAAAATTAATTTAAAGCAAAATATCAGTGTAATTGGCCCTATAACTGATTTGTTTTTTAATTCTGTTGGCTATTTAAAGTTCTGAATTAAGATTTCTCATAGGTTATTATTCTCGGGTTATCTGGAACTCCAAAATAATAATTAATTGCCCTAAGATGAAGCGGTCACTGCCGGCGTACATCTCTTTCAGCTTTATTTTGTAAGAACTTTATCATTCTTGTCTCCGTTTGATTTAGTTCTTCTTTAAGGAATTGTTCAGAAAAACGAATGAACTGCGCAGAATAACTTTAAGAATGAGAGTTTAGAAAAAGAAAGGCGTTTAAAATACAACAAAAATCTTAAACCAACGCACTTCAATGTTAACGTTATTTTAATGCATTTAATTTAAAATTAATATGTGGATAGGAAACGGTTATTACTAAAAGAAAAAATTTTGAATTTTAAAATGCAAAATAAAATTATTTTGGAATATTTTTTATTGAAAGTTGCTTAGAAAAAGGAAGAAATTGTGGTTAATATATAAATGTTTAAGGAATTTTAAACTTCAAAAAGTTTACGATATAATTCCGGTTGCCTTCAATTTTAAGTATGATAAAACTTGATGAAACGGGCAATTATTTAAGGGATATGGGATATATATATATAATATAATTTTTATATTAAGATCCCTTAATTTAAATTAGCATTATTTCCAAAAAATAATTTTATTTATCCTTTTTACGTGTAATTTTCTAATATTTTATTACTACTTTTCCCACAACAATTCTCTTAATTATTTTAATTATGCGATAGATATAATCGTACACTTAGACTAATAATTTTTCGTATGCCCATATTTTACTTTATAATTAAAGATAAATACTAAAGTTCAAAATGAATTAATCAAGTCTTAAATATTTTACAACAATTTTTCAGATTAAATTTGGAATCTTTATTTTTTGTTGTCAATTCGAATTAAACTTAAATATTAAATTAAAATTTATATCTGAACTTTGCTGCACTTTCGTGACTAATATATTTATATACATTATATTTTAAGCTAGGAAAACTAATTTTAATAAAGCTTTAAGCGCATTATAAAAATTCAAAATTTATTGAATTTAAATACCATGTACTGTTTACAATTGTTATTACAATTGTTTAAACTATTTAAATAGGATATTTTAGTACCTTAATCCTTTATTTTTAATTTTTCTTTTTGTTTCGAGTTGAACTTTTGAATATTCAAAAGGCTTTAAGCTTTAAAAAAATTGTAGTAGTTTCTCTTTATTAACTTTCTATTTTAATCAAACTTCTTATCCAGTTCATAAAATTTGAAGTAATCGAATTTTTTAATATGAAGAATCGATGCTTTATCCTAAATTTCGCGTGCCTGTTTGATACCAAACATTATGCAGACCATTCAATATTTCAGTCAGATGAAATTTCAAAAGTCCAAATTACTGACTTTAAAAAAAATATTTGTATTCAGTTTGATTAGCAGTCTTGATTTGAATTTCTTGATTAGTAATAAAGTCTAACAAATATTGTAAAAATATTATTGGTACTTGAGTCGATCTAATTTTTTTTTTGTGTTTTGGATTTGGTCTCTTTAGTTGAAACTCATTTCTTTGCTATGAATTCATTTCAATTAAATATTCCAGCAACTTTGGATTTCCTGAAGCATTTTATTAAGCTTGAAGTTTGACTCAAAATAATTTACTGATCTTAATTTTTTTCAGAATATGAAGAATACTTTGATCCACTTACGGAAGTTTTGAAGTTAAAAGTTGATAGCCATCGAAATCGATTGATCTAAAAGAAAATGCCAAGGAAAAAGATTGGTAAGTTTCTAAACGAGAGAAATGGAACGGCATGCATATTTTTTATGCTTTAAAACGTATACTTTAGAAAGTATTTACAAATTAAATATCGAATATTTCAGTAATGAAAGAAACACGAGATGTTTGAAGTGTAGCACGTTGTGCCTCCTAGTTTATCGCCAATATGGCACCCCAACGGAACTTTCTTACAGTAACTCTAATTCTGTTTTGTTTACGCCTTTTTATAATAGTTGAGTTGTTCAGGAACGACGACTGTTTTATAATAAATGTAATATTTAAAATATCGATTTCAGATTATTTAAATTTTGTTTATTTTAATTTAAAATTTAATATACAAAGAAAGTTTAGAATAAAAATAATATTAATTAAAATAACATTCATTTCATTTTTAGAGTTAATATTTACAAAAAAATTCGTTTCCACATTTTTTATCATCACAATGCGAATTCGCAAATCGTCTGCCTTTTCGTATTAAAAGAAGTCTGCCATGGAATTCGCAGTTCTCGTAATTCTTTTGGTGCTCCAACGTTTGGTTCCCTTGAAATATTATGTCTGGAATTGTACAGGAGTGGATGTCTGGTAGTTGGGATGGTAGGTACTACTTCGACTGCTGAATGCATGAAGGGGGAAGTGGAATTTTTTTAATGAGTTGATGAGGTTTGGAAATAATACTTTGAGTGTTATAAAGTGTTGAGTGTTTATGAAAAGATTAAATAAAACAAGTAAGTACATTAAATATTAAAAATTCTGTAACATTCGTTCCTATAACATCATTTATTCCTATTTGTAATATTATTATGCACTATTTCTTAATCCACACCGTCCATCTGTTCAATTTGCTAGCGAAGCTACAGCATTCCCGCTCCTTAAGGAAGTGAAGCCATAGGATGTTTTTTAAAGTAAAAAAAAAAAATACTGCCCAGTGCCTTCTACAGATGCCTGAAAGCACCGGGCAGTATTAAACAAATAATTATAACTAGTTAAACATCCTAAATAAAAAGGCGGGAAACGGCAATCGTAACTGTTCCGCGGAGCAGTTTTATTTTGTCCGCCATGTTTGTTGGCGACTTGGCATCCTTGGCGCAGCAAGGGGCACACTATTCTACACTTTAACCTACGAGATTAATTTGGTTGCATGTAAAAATTATTTGAAAAGTTATTAGATTTTTGGCTAAAATGCAGAAATACTTTCTTCCAAATTTTTAACGTTCGATGTTTTTAGCATTACTCTTTCACATTTAGTGTCTTATATATGATATTGCTATATTTATAAGCTAATTTCTTATTTTATAAATCTTAAACATACATACTTTAATCCAAAATCTTTGTATTTCTTGGTCCACATCCTAGATTTTATTTCTAACTTGTGCTTTAAAATGTTTCTGTCGCAATTCTCGTGCTCCAAAAAAAAAAAAAAAAAATGCATAAGAATGTCAAACTTCTAATTTTTTTTTTTTAATTTAAAACGTACACAAGATAACCTTTCCTAAATCGAAGTCAAAGAAGTCCCTAAAATTTCTTCATAAAAACACTAAGGGGAATGCTTTCACTTATTATCAGGTCACTTCTGAACTCCCTTGGGTTCTTTGATGTTCTTTGACGCAAAATGACGTGTTTCGTTTTTGTGAACAAACAATGATTTCCCGAGGAAAAATAAATCGAAGATAAATCCAAATTTCTCTTTTAGACAATATATCTCGATTTTTATAATATGTAAATCGCAGATACAAGAATTATTTGGCTTCTCTTTAATAGAATAGTTTTAAATTTTACATTTAATATTTAGACTTATTTTAATGCCATATTTCAGTCAAATAGATCAAATTAAAATATAAATACATATTTGAAATTTTTTCTTAAAAAATGGTTTCATTAAGAAATAAATTTTTTAATGAACTATCTCAAAACACTTATATTGTATTATATCAGGGTCTTTCTTTTGGTAAGTACACACATTAAAAGTTCGAGCATAAATCTCCTAAAAATTGGCTTCAGTCATTTTTCTAAATTTTTTTAAAACACCTTTTATCACTAAGAACATTGCTTCATGCAATTAAGGAAACCTAATTACAAAATTATACGATAAAAGTAAATAAATGACAGAACAGCAATAAAATGTCAAAGATAAAGCAGAGGATTCGATGAAATTTTGTCTGAAAGCTAAATTTTTTAAATTATGGCTTTTAAAAATTCTCATTTGAAGCAATTTGTTGCGATGCTTTTACTGCCATTCTAATGGGAGAGCACTTAACCTCAAATTAAAAGTGAAGATCAAACTTAATTGGTTAAATAACAAGCCAAGAACGGGCATTTGAAAGTGAATGTAATAAGCGACTTTAATACTGATAGGTTTTACTTCTCGTTTTAAAATTTCGATATATTTTTAATAGTCATAATTTAATGCTCTTGATTAATTTGAGCAGGTAGACATCTTGCACATCTGTACATTTGCTGACTGTGACGAAATATAAACTTTTGACACTTAATTCGCATGATAATTCCCCAATTATCTTCTGAAGAATTAATACAATCTTTTCTTACAGGTCCAGTTTACCCGATAAAGAGTTCGCAAAAGGGATAAAAGTAGAATTCTTTTTCATGTAATTCCAGCCATCAAGTCAAACAACTTCAAATTACTTTCGTATCTTCGAATATCGTGAAATTTTTCCAGCTGCCAATTCATATTCTGGTTGAAGGCTACAAACGGACTGTGAAGCAAGAAAATGGCGAGCAGGGCGTTTACATCAGCATTACCATCCTTATTTAACTTCTCTGGGCCAAGTAAGATCTGATGATTTTAGAATATGTGCTTGTCAGAACTGGCTGTAAAGCATTTAGGCGATAAATCTTTCCTATTCATTCAGACTACCGTGGGATATGATTTTGATGCATCTTAAAATATTTTGAACAGTTAAAATCCGAATAAGTGTAATTCAGAAAGCTACAATATAGTGAAAAAGGAACAACTAAAAAAGATAGGATAAAGTCCAAAAATTATTTCTGTGCCGGCAAAAATTTGATATTATATAAAAGATGTAACTGAATCTCTGCTATAATTTTAAAAATAAATTTAAATTCTTGAATTTATTAATTAATAATTTCGTTTCCAGTTCTTATAGAAGTCGCCAAATTCATGTAATCTAATTAGGGTGCTAAATAAATCCCTATTGCAAAAGGTTATTAAAAAGAAAAGGGAAAAAATTATATCAGGGTGGTTAATACTAAAGATAATTATTTGTCCCGTAATTATCACGGTTTTGTGGAGATAGATTAAATTTAATATCTTATAGGGAGCAGTATATTGGATTTTCCCAGAATTCAGGAAAATTTAGAGGACAATTTCAATTTTTTTTTAAAAAAAAGGAACAAAATGCCAAAGTTCAAGCTAAGCTGTATGATAGGAATAGGATACACATATAAGATTGTTCAAATCATTTTTTTCAATGTACAAACATTTAATAAAGTATTTATGGTTTTGATAAATACGCAGGATAATTATTTATCCTTTTTTATCAAGAATATATGGAGATAAGTTAAATGTCATCTCCTGTGGGATGAAGTATATTGGATCTTCATAAAAAGGCCATAGTTATAATTTAGGAAATTTGAGAGAACGCGCCAAAATTTTACATTTTATAAAGAAATTAAAATTCAAAAGAATAGGCAAAATTGTAATATAGGAATAGGGTGCAAGTATGAGATTGTTCAAATTACGTTTTGAAAATTCGGATAAAATATGTTGTATGAAAAATATATATTGACAAAATTCTATAAGTTTGAAATTAAACCACGAATTAAGTAAGAACTAATGCAGATGAGAGTTTAAATTTTACTAATCATTTTCATTGACATTAAATTCTATATAGATAATGCTGTTATTCAGCTTTCCCTCGAGAAGAAACGGGAAATTAAGATTTCTATACGTCGAGTCCTACAAATTATCCCTTATCCTTCAACACCGATGAATATTTTTTACTCACAGAAAAAAAAAATTCAAAAATATTATAAATAGATCATTGCTGTTGGACATTCATTAATCATTAAATAGTTTATGGTGAAATTATTTTTCTGATCTTAGATTTCAAACTCAGCAAGGGGTTATCCGTTACTGAAATGCGTTAATTTTTTTTAGAAAATTTCATATGAAGTTTGACTACATCTGATTTGATATTAACTACAGTTTAATTTCAAATTTTATTATTAAAATTGAACGAAATCTACATTTGTCTTATCTTGAATCTGTGACATCCGAAATAAGCCTGGAATTTAACACTTTATACTATGATAAAATTCTAAACTACATTATTTATATTAAGACACTCTAAATCTTATTATTTTGTAACAATTTCATATATTGCGCTCTGTCCTGATTTCTAATTTAATCTCCACTTTTCAAAGCGAGTCGATTCATGTAGCTTTTCACCATGATACACGATTGCGTAACTTTTTTGTTCGCGGTGATTAGTTGAATCATTGTTGAAATCAGCCCGGGAAATTTCTAGTAGAAATATACTTTAATAATTTTTAAAAAGGCTTCAAAAGAAAGACAATATCTCCTTGGGCAAAAAGTCAATCAATTACATACATCATGTTTTAAAATAGAACAGAGAAATCAGATTTGCAATTGTATCTCTTTTCATCAAAGAAATTTACTGTGCGAATCCTGATCTCTGTCTCATTGTACTTTATAACTGAAATGTATTGTAAACTTGGATATCATTTGCTCATGAATGCAAGAATTAGTAAAAATGTAGGAAAAGAATCAATACATTCCCCGATTATTTGACTTTGGTATTTAAAGATTTTTAAATTGGAATAGTCTCATAAATAGATAGAACTTTGTTTCTAAAAAAACAAGATCAATTTAAATCCCCATTAAAGATATGAATATATCATTAAGGATATTACTGGAAACATACGAATAATTCACTGTCAGCTGTTTAAATTTTAACCCAGTCATTTTTTTCCGACACCTGTACTATCAAGGAGATGAAGGAAGGGTGGTGTTGCAAAGGCATGTAAAGAAATATTTGATAGCTATTTTATATTAAAAGTCCGTAAATTTATATTAAATTATCCTTCTGTAACTTAAGAGATTCAAATTATTACTAGCGCTTTGCATGAATTCTGATAAATTTTAAATGCTACATTATAGCGAATAGAACTAGCTATACTGCATTAAGAGTGAAAATTTTAGGTCTTCTAGGACTTGCAGATGCTTAATTGAAAATCTTGTTTTACTTGCTTCACATGGGCATTAGAATATCTTTATGGCTTTGAGATCAAATATTTTTTAAATGGAAACTGCCTTGTGATCAACAATATATAATAGATGACATTGGACATAGATATTCTCCGGGCTCTGTTTTTCAATCATGGGTGGATAAAAAATAAAATTCATTAAGAATCTAGGCAGGGAATTTTATAATGAATACCGCTGGTACTGATAGTGAGTGATGAGAAAATATCGTATTAGAGTGGAAATTTCAATGGGTTTGTTTGCTGTTAGAACTATGGCCAGTTGTAGAGTAGGAAATGTAAGTATAGTGTTGGAATTATTGGGCTCTTGCCAGAATCACTAATGTATATGTGAGGGAATAATGGAGGCAGTGAATAATGGCCCTAGTATTTGAATTGCGGTGGTAGTGCCTGAGTGAGTCATGGATGTGTTGTTGCAATCCAAGGTGTCTTGGCAGAGTGGGTTATGAGCGAGATTTTGGAATTGAGATCGTAAGTTAGAGGATAACGAGTGTGTAGGGAGGGAATTGTGAAGGAATGGGTGCTGAATGTGTGTAGTGCTGGAATTGGGGAGGAATGGGGAATGAATGTGTGTAGTGCTGGAATTGGGGAGGAATGGGGAATGAATGTGTGTAGTGCTGGAATTGGGGAGGAATGGGGAATGAATGTGTGTAGTGCTGGAATTGGGGAGGGATGGGGAATGAATGTGTGTAGTGCTGGAATTGGGGAGGAATGGGGAATGAATGTGTGTAGTGCTGGAACTGGGGAGGAATGGGGAATGAATGTGTGTAGTGCTGGAATTGGGGAGGAATGGGGAATGAATGTGTGTAGTGCTGGAATTGGGGAGGAATGGGGAATGAATGTGTGTAGTGCTGGAATTGGGGAGGAATGGGGAAGGAATGTGTGTAGTGCTGGAATTGGGGAGGAATGGGGAATGAATGTGTGTAGTGCTGGAATTGGGGAGGAATGGGGAATGATTGTGTGTAGTGCTGGAATTGGGGAGGAATGGGGAATGAATGTGTGTAGTGCTGGAATTGGGGAGGAATGGGGAATGAATGTGTGTAGTGCTGGAATTGGGG
>JAPMOQ010003670.1:35065-46162 GCA_026543055.1 Argiope trifasciata
TTCTGTGTGTGTGGAGTGTGGGCGATGGGTTTTTTTCTGTGTGTGTGGAGTGTGGGCGATGGTTTTTTTCTGTGTGTGTGGAGTGTAGAATGCGAATTAGTCATTTGTCTATAGAAAACAATTTAGCAGTGGCCTTGAAGAAATTTGTGAACTACTTTCTTAGGGTTAAGTTAGATATGCCCTTTTAAATTAAAGCGTGTTTTTAGTATCCTATTACGATTTTTTTTATTTGCAAAGAAATAAATTTTTCCACTCTATGCAGGTTGTGAGGGAGTTTCCCCTTGTTTACAGCACATAAAAATTTGAATCGTGTAAATAGAGCATTGAATTTCTTTTAATTTGATATTTCAATATAAAAATTCTAAATTCTCGTGTTTTTCATTTTTTTTAAATTTCTATAAGTATTTCAACCAGATATGTCTTGTGTATGGATAAAAACAAATTATTGAAACTTAACCCACTTAACGGTGTTCCAAGATGGCTTAAAAAATTCTCGCGTTTTTTAGGGGAGGGGGAATGTTTTTATTAAAAATTAGATTCTGACTTATGAAATTTAAATGGATTTATATTTGGCAAACTTAATTGAATTATTTGTTATAAAAATTCAGTGAATCTAGGAATTAGTGAACTCAGTTAGGACTTAACACAAACATGTAAATTAAAGTCATATTTGGTGAATAAGCTGCATGGATTAATAGTATCCATATTGATTCTATACCTTAGACAGCTTGGAACAAACGTTTTATTTCAATCATATAGATTAAAATTTTTTCATTTAATGAATTTATTTAGAACTTCAGGAATCTTTATTAAATCTTTCCTGTCTAATTGCTGACTATTTAACAACTGTGAGCTTAATGAAAAGATTTTTTTTTTCAAATTTTTAAACCCTCCAAAAACAAATCCATGAATACTTACTTTTTCTCTGTATTTTAGAACTTTTCCTCAATTTACTACCTTTTTGCTCATCATATAAAGCATTGAAAGTATTTTCCGTTTCCCAAAGTATCAGATTTATGAAACCTTTGTTATATTATATAAATAATGCCAGAATACCTTTCCTATCGTGCAAGGCTCTTTGACACAACAGGGTCTAATGGATGATGGCACCAGTCTTCCGATATATACAGTCAAATTTTAATTCGTAAAACGCAAAAAATTGAGCTCTGTGCATTTTCAGATAAATTACTACTACTGTTAGAGGGTTATAGTATATTATAAAAACCTTTCTGTCCAATTTTGAAGTACAATAGTTTCCCCTTGAAAAAAAAGCTTCCTCCTTTTTTGTGCACTTTCTTCCATACTTCTTACAATATGATGCTGTTTGCTAGAAATTGGGCTGATATCTACCAATTAAATGCCCCATTGCTACAAATCTTAAGCTATGACCAGGAATCTTCATGGGAAAATTGAATGAATTGTACATTCAGCGGAAATAAGACAGAGCGCAGCATTCGGACCTTTTCTCAAGAGAATTATTTCTAGATTTTTAATGGTTGATTACGCAATCCGAAGATCCATCAGTTTTAAAAGCTATTCTTTCAACGAATTCAACATTTATTTCACTAGAGTGACAGTTTACAGCATTAAATGACACCTTGATGTCAGTAAGAGATTAAAACTTTCAAAAATTATCAATTTATGATTTAGATTGGATGTCACAAACGCCTAAGTGATTGAAAAAATCTAGATTTCTTTAATTTGGATAATACACATTTTAAATTAAATTGTTGCTGATATTAAATTGTATGAATTCGAACTTTTATGGGTATTTTGGAGGCAATGCATTTTGATTCAATACCAGAAAATAAAGATTTTGGGTTCTAAAATCAATTAGAAAGTATAACACTGATCAACTGAGTATTTACTGGAAACGAATATTTTTTCAACTGTGTTAACTCCAGAAATGATTCTAACCTAACATCTTTCTCCTCGAGTTCATTCTTTTGGAATCTGAATTTTCAATATTTCTGTTGTGTAATTTTATTAGATTTCTTCTCGTGGTGATCTGAAACCTAGTATATATATAATATATACATAATCTCGATCAAGTTTTTGCAGTTTTGTACTATGAAGTATCACTCAAATAAAAAATTAGCCCTCTACTTTGTTCTTTCAACCCTTCTTAATTTCTAATAATTGTCCTTCGAGGAGTAGACAAATTACTTCATTCCATTCTGCGATTTGACATAATTTCAAATACCGATAAGTCATAAAAGAAACGTTTATTAACATATCGTAAATAAAAGTAGTCATTGTATTGAAAGCGATTCTGCGCATTAAGATAAAATTATTTTTATATTAGGTGGATTTGTCGGATGCGTCCAAAGCGTGCATAATATGATCAAATATTTATTTCGTTTTAATGAATTGATGCCGTATTCTTTTAATGAATGAGCTTTGGTAATTCGATAAATGCAAAGCCAGGATGAATCCCCCTTAAATTTAGAAGCATATTTCTTAGCATTTGAGATTTAATATAATTTCGAAACAAAATATTGTGATTAAATTCGGAGTCAAAACGAACACCAGGATTTATAACTGGAATTAAACGATTTCAATTTACTTAAAAAGATTATCAATCTTTAAAGCAGCAATGAAAACGAGGATAAGAAATGAAACATTAAATGAATGTAGTAATTCAATTTTTAAGTCAATTAAAATCGAATTTATATAATTCTGTTGATTTATTTAGCTACTGGTCTACAAGAAATAAGTTTTTAACTGTCAAGAATATTTTATTCTTTTTCGAACGAAATTCTTTTACTAGATAAATTGATCATTCTTTCCCATCTTTGGTTTTCCTGATTGTACTTTATTCGAATTTTATCACATCGAAATTTTTTGAAATGCATTATTATCATATCCCGAGACTGTCTGAATGAATAATTAAAATTTATTTCCTAATGTCACAGCTGGTTTTCATCTAGGATTCCAAGACTGATTGCTTTGAATTGTATTGTCTGACTGAAGTATCCCGTAGATCAGTGGAATTATTCTCAAGATTGTAGATTCAAGACAAATTAGTAGAGGAAAATCCACATGTAGTGAACTCTTTGCAAATGTGAATGTCAAACTGTAAAAACTGTCCCTAGGAAGTAACTGAGATTTCATAAAATACCCTTTATTTTGAATTATAAGTCTCTTCGAACTTGATATAGAATGTAAAGAAATTTCTAAATAGTTCAATACAGCAACTATCTTCTAAATATCTGAATCAAGAAGCTCTGCTAAAGGAAAAATCTTGTAAACCTTGAAAGAAACATATTTCTAAAATTGAATTGCATGAATACATAAATAAAACATGTTGAGCTCCTGAATAATTTTCGTATTTCCAACTCGCTTATATTGCTTTTAAATATTACAAAAAAAATCTACTTTGATCTATTCTGTGATTGAAATGAGAAGAAAATTTGGATGAAATAACAGGAGAAAAGAGCAATGCTTAGTTTCAACATATTTCAATTCCATACTTCCAAATATCATGCGGGGAGATCGAAGAAATCCCAAGTTCGAATGAGCAATGGAGTCTTGAGTCTTAGATCTCAAATTTTCTATGATCTGAAATCTCAGTAATAGTTGGGTTATAAAATTCCACAATTTTGCAATACTCTGATTTGATTTCATTTGGAATTTGTATGTGGATATTTGACTGCAATCAAGGATTAAAAGGTATTTCTGATGAGGAAAAATCAGCAATCTCAATGTTTGACTTATATAATCACCTGCAGTGTTTTATTATTACCTTTCCTGTTTCTTAACTGCCTGCTAAGTACGATATTTTGGATATATGAAGATTGGAATACTTCAAACAGCTTTGGAATGTATCCTTGACTTTTTAAGGATCACAGATTTGATTTGCAAAATCTCATTGCCTAACAATTCTGCTTATCTATCAATTTTAGCATCATTTAGAAAATTAAACATATATTCAATGCCCAAAATATTATTGGTATATAAAAGTAAAAAACTGCAATTTTGTGGTATTGAAAGTAATACAAAATATTTGATAATCATTTGCATATACAGAATAAGTGCTATCATATTCCATATTTTTTCAGCCTTTCTATCAGAATCTTCCTTCAAATATCACATCCAAAGATTGTCTGTAATCTAATTTTATATTTAACTATATCGTCAGTAAAACTAGGAAGTATATGCATTCACCATGTGCTGATTATTATTCTACAGATAAAGAATCAGTCAAAACTGCTGAATTCTTCAGAGAGATTCTGAGATTCATTTCTTCAGAGAAATTCAGAGACTACTTTGAGATCCAGAGGAGCCTTAAATCGACGCCAAACTTTCAGGATTTGCTGAAAATGTTTTCTCTGGAATAGGAAGAAGCTTTTTAAGTTAAGGTACTTGGTAAGTTGAAATATAAAACTAAAACAAAAATTTTACCTGAAAATGAAAAGTTGTAATTAAGAAGTATGTCTTCATAGTGTATCTATTGCTTGCATTTATTACTTGCAGAAACCAGGAAAATATGAAGCGTTATGTAACTTACCTGGTGATTAAACAAGTAGCTAATTTAAAACTAGATGGTAACATGCGCGTTGCTACAGCAGGAGTAATAATCTTGGAAATATCTTTCTGAATTTGAAATAATTTTTAAATTAAGAATGATAGGAAGATTGGCATTTATTTTCTTGTCGTCGATGAATACAATCACTGAATTACAGGATATATAAAGGAAAAGCAGAAAAAATATTTATTCTATTTTTATTATGCTCTTCTACAAACAAATATTCATTTTAAATATTAGACATGTGTATTCTGTTAGAATTGTAAAGCTTGGTGTATTTTCAGAATGGTGATGAAAAAAACTCGTTATTCGTTTAACATTAGTTCATAATACTTGAGTAAAATGTTAGGAAATGGGATTTAATTCATTCTTTTAAAATTGATTCAACATAGAAAATATACCATACAATCTTAATAAAATAATGATAATACCATACAATCTTTTATATAGTTTAAAAGATAATTTGTTTAAAACTGAGATGGCTCAATATTATTTGTATTATACTATTTTCGTAAGTTACTACAAAAAAAATGATAAAATTTTATGAAATAGTTAGTTAAAATTTCTAACCTAAAGGAATGATACCCTTAAACTTTCTTGCTCACTTTCTATTAAAACTATTACTTCAGAGAAAGACGTTGCATTGCATTTATATACAATTGCAACAAAGTATTAACGTCTTTCTTGAATTTCCCCTCAGGGGCTCACCTTCTTTAGGTGAGTACGGGTGTCCCAATCCCGAGGTACCCAGGGATCTTTACTCCCTTTAGGTTTATACTCCTCTACGCCTCCTGCTGTCTCCTTTTTTTCTTTCCCTCGAGGGTAGGCGAGGCAGCTCTCCATGGGAAGCTGTCGCCGCTCTGTTTGCTTCTTGCTTCTCATGGACAGCAAATACCCCCACGTGTTTGCCGTGCGTGGCGACCCATTAGACGGGTGGTACACTTTGGTCTCCGGTGTATCAATCGGCTGGTATCCCAGGCACTCAACTGGGCTGCTCAAGGGGATCAAGCGAAGGGGTCACTCCTTGGGCTTGGCGTTAAGGATGGTCACTGTCCCCGGGGGTGACTCCCAGCGTATAGGTTCTGGTCAGCATTATGGCAAGTACCGAGGTTGGAGATATTCCAGAGCCGGCAACTACCATCCCTTGTTGGGCTCCGTGGTGGGCGATGCCGCCGGACCCGAATTACTCTCAATGTCATATGGGTTTTTTTTCTCACGTCACTGTAGCATCATCCAATTCTCGTTTCATGATTATTAGCACTCAAAACACATTTCATAGAGTTTCTCCTTTCCTTGTAAACAAATTAATACAATCGACAATTGGTGAAGTACAAAACATAAAAAAATTACGCTCTGGCGACCTTTTGTTGCAGACTTCAGAAAAACAAGCTATTTTTATTAGCAAACTTACCAAATTGGGAGATTTTCCGATTCAAACATCTTTGCATAAAACTTTAAATTTTTCACGTGGTGTTATCTCTGAGCCAGATCTCATCGACTTGTCTGAGGAAGACCTCGTGACAGAATTTTCCGATCAGCAAGTATGCGCCGCACGTCGTATTAACATCCGACGTGACGGTCAGCTTATACCAACGAAGCACATCGTCTTAACTTTCCAAACACCAGTCCTACCTAAATCCATCAAAGCGGGATACCAAATTTGTAGAATCCGGCCATACATGCCTAACCCTCTCAGGTGTTTTAAATGTCAAAGGTACGGACATTCACAGCAAGCATGTCGTAGTAAAACCACCATGTGTGCGAAATGTGCTGAACCTGGACATGATGCAAATAACTGTAATTCAGATAACATGAAATGTGTCAATTGTTCTGGGCTTCATACTGCTTTCTCAAAGTCTTGCCCTAAATGGATTCTTGAGAAAGAGGTAATATCCACGAAAATACGAAAAAACGTATCCTTCGCAGAAGCGAGAAAATTAATCAATGACAGAACTCCAAAAGTTGGTGTAGCGTACTCTGGTGCACTTAAAGCAACACTAATATGTAGTAGTGCCCAAACAGATTCTCGCATTACTCAGTTACCACCGACTAGTCCAGTTTTAAAACAAATGACAAAATCGCCAGGGGTCTCCGCTGTTTCTTCCCTGTCATCCAATTGCCCTGCAATAGATAAAACCACCAAGCACCATCGTAGTAGTAAATCAAAAATTTCCACTTCATCTTCTCATAAACCAATTCAAGTACATGCAAAGCAAAGAACGAAAAAGAAAGCACTAATGAACCGACACCTTGTAGCGAAAGATTTCTTAAAAACTCATACATCGTCTTCTGAATTCTCCGATATGGAGCTAGATCCTTCAACCTCTAAAAATCAATCAGGTGGGGAGAAAAAGAAAAAACCTCCAGACAAAACCCATTCTTGATGGCCAAATTTGTGTCCTGGAACTGCCGTGGTTTCCGTACTAAAACAACTCAGATTAAAGACTTAATTAATGAAACCCATCCGATTTGTATAGCTCTGCAGGAAACTTATTTGAAACCTTCCGACTCTATGAAAATAAGACATTATAGCCTTATACGAAGGGATAATGAATCTGATCGGGCTACAGGAGGTGTTGCCCTCCTTGTATCCCATAATGCACCTTCGTCTGTCATTCCATTACATACAAATTTGCAAGCTGTGGCTGTTCGAGTCTTGAACCCTTCTTTGACGACAATATGTTGTCTTTACTTGCCACCCAGTACTCCGGTTGAAATAAGAGAACTAAATGCCTTAGTGGATGAATTACCATCTCCTTTCATCATAATTGGTGATCTAAATGGTAATAACCCTCTCTGGGGAAGCGAAGATGTTAATCCTCGGGGGCAGATGATTGAAGAGTTTATTAATAACCATTCATTGTGCTTGCTCAATAATGGAGAGGAAACATATTTTCATCACAGGAGCAAAACCTTTCATTCGCTAGATCTCGCAATATGTTCACCTTCATTAGCTCCGTACCTGAATTTTAGAGTAGGAACTGACTTGCTTGATAGCGACCATTTTCCCATATTTTTAGATAAATTAATTGGAAATGATGTAAATCATTCACGTCTACCACGATACATTTTTCAAAAAGCTGACTGGATAGACTTTACTTCAAGGGCTCTGATAACACGGAATATGGTAGAGAATGGGGACTTAAATGACGTTGTAAATTCTATAACTGACACTATTATAAAAGCTGCAGATGCTTCTATCCCAAAATCGAAGTCAGGAAAATTCAAATATAAAAAACCATGGTGGAACCCAGATTGCACAAAAGCACAAAAAGATCTTAAAAAGGCCTGGAATGTTTTTAGGCGGCGTCCTACAACAACTCATTTGATTCTTTTTCAAAAAGCCAAATCTATAGCAAGACGAGTTAAGCGGCGAAGTCAAAGGACTTATTGGATCAAATTCGTATCAGGTATAAATTCTTCTGTAACTTCCAAATATATGTGGACCAGCATTCGAAAAGTGTGCGGTATATACCCTGATCATTCCATTTCTTGCCTTAAAAAGAATGGGAAAGACATTTCCAGTGTACAGGAAATGGCTGATGCTCTTGCAGAGGCTTTTGCCTCTGTGTGTTCATCGAGTAATTACAAGGAACCTTTTCTCACGCACAAAAAACACCAAGAAAGGATCAAATTGTGCTTTAAAACGCAAAAGCATCTCTCGTATAACGCCGATTTTACTATCTTGGAACTGCGCAGAGCATTATCTGTCACGAAACAGACAGCACCGGGACCGGACGGAATTACCTATTCAATGCTGCAACATTTACCAGATAGATCCCTCAAAAATCTTCTGTTCCTATATAACAGAATTTGGAGGGAGCATGTGTTTCCTGATAAATGGAAATTTGCTATAATAATTCCTGTACCAAAGCCTGGAAAGGATCCTCAAGAACCATCTAACTATAGACCAATAGCTCTCGCCAGCTGCTTGTGTAAGGTCTTCGAAAAAATGGTAAACGCACGCCTCGTTCATATACTGGAGAAAAATGAATTCATTTCTCCTTTCCAAAGTGGTTTCCGAAAGACTCGTTCAACAATTGATAATCTTTTGGCCTTGGAAACGGATATTCGAACTGCCTTTATAAAAAGGAATCATTTGGTATCGGTGTTTTTCGACATAGATAAAGCATATGATCGAACATGGAGATACGGGATCATGAAAAATCTTTACGAACTCGATTTTAGAGGGCAGTTGCCCCTTTTTATCCAAAATTTTTTACACCAGAGATATTTTAAAGTACGGCTTGGTAATATCTATTCCAATGTTTTTAGTCAGGAAGAAGGTGTTCCACAAGGCTGTATATTAAGTGTGACACTATTTTTATTAGCTATTAACCCTATTTTATCTGTTATACCAGCAACTGTTAGCAAGACGCTATATGTAGATGATATGCAAATTTCTTGCTATGCCCGAGACATGCGATGCATTGAAAGACAGCTTCAGAAAGCGATAAATAACATTGTAGATTGGTCAAATAAACACGGCTTCACATTTTCCCCTCAGAAAACAGTCGCTATGCACTTCTGCAAACGCCCTCTCCATCCGGAGCCAGAGTTGTTTTTGAGCGGTAGTCCAATTGCCATTCAGAATCAACACAAATTTCTAGGAGTAATTTTTGATAAAAGACTGACTTTCCTATCTCACATTGCATATTTGAGGACTAAATGTCTGAAGTCATTAAACATTCTGAGAGTTTTATCCAATACTTCTTGGGGTGCTGATCGAACGTGCCTGCTTAGAGTCTACCGCGGTATCATTCGATCAACAATCGATTATGGATGTGTTATTTATGGCTCTGCTAGACAATCTTACCTTAAACGTTTGAACGTTGTCCATCATCAAGCTCTCCGATTGTGCATCGGAGCATTCAGGACATCACCAGTAGCTAGTTTATGTGCTGAGGCGTTTGAGCCTCCTTTGTCTAATAGAAGAACAAAGCTATCACTATTTTATTTTTACCGTATTTTATCCAATAAACGACATCCTTTTCATGAGAAAATTCGGAATGACGTTGACGACCGTTTGTTTAATTCTCGCAAATCCTACATACCTCATTTGGGATTGCGTATTCGAAGAATATTACCAAATGATTTTAGTGATATACAGATATACGCGGATGATAATCTGAATTCAGCTCCATGGATAGAAAATAAATTGCACTATGAAGACCCTTTTAAACAATTTAGAAAATCGGACACTGATAGCAGGGTTTTTATTTCACTTTATAAACACCATCGGGAATTTTATTGCTCTTATGAACCCATTTTTACGGATGGTACTAAGTCATCTGATCATGTTGGTTGCGCATTTGTCCATGGTCATCGCATTATAAGTTATAAACTTCATCCGTTTACTTCTGTTTTTACCTCTGAATTGACTGCTATTTACTTAGCCTTCAAATATATTGATGAACAACAGATCCATAAGTCTGTTATTTACACAGATTCTCTGAGTGCTCTGCAAGCTTTAAACTCGTCATCTCTTGATCATCCGCTTCTACAGGAAGTGAAGAAGATATACCACCTTCTATGTGGAAAAAATATTAGAGTTTTGCTTTCCTGGATCCCATCGCATGTGGGTATTTCTGGAAATGAAATCGCAGATACAGCAGCAAAGTCAGCGAGCGTCAATTTGCCCCAACGTCTTTCTTATAAAGATATGCGCACAACTATAATTCGTTGGTGTTATCGCCAGTGGCAAAATCAATGGGACATGGAGACTAACAACAAGCTCCATTTTATTAAACCACAATTGTCCAACTGGTCTTCAAAACTAAGTAGACGCTATGATGTAATTTTATCCCGACTACGTATTGGTCACACTCGCCTGACACATAGATTTTTACTCTTTTCAGAGCCTCCCCCAATATGTGATGATTGTGGAGTTGTGTTAACTGTTCGTCACATTTTGATGGAATGCACCCGCTTTATTGACCTTCGACGTAACTATTTTAAATCCGACAATCTTAACTTGGACTTTTTATTGGGTGAAACTCATCACCCAAACATTTTCTTATATATTAAAGATGCTGGAATTTTACATGAAGTTTAGTCTGGTTTTAATTACTTTCACCCTTTTTTAACATTTGAGTAGATTGAACACAAGCAATTACATTTTTTACAATGCAAAACTAATTTTACTTTTATCTTAATGGAGAAATTTTACGCTGTTTCGGCGCAGTATATTCTATATCAGGATCTTGCGCCAGAAATTCAAATCCAACCAACCAACCAACTTTCTTGAATTTATCATCTTTGCTGAATCTGTTGTCCCATGGCAAATACATGCGGTAAATTGATATGAAAGTATTTTTTATACTTTAGATGATTTTATGTTTATAACCGTGTAAAATCAAGCAATATGTTATCGATGTTTTATCGGAACTGGAAGAGTGGTACGGCAGTGCAAAAGAGACATATAAACCTTCATTTTTATTTATATAGATATCCCTCTCACTAACGGTTTAAATCCCATAACTAGATGCACTGGAAAAGGATTTATGGAAAGCACAGTCATTTTTAGTGCAATTGAAACATTGAATATGTTTATTGATACGATTTTCTGT
>JAPMOQ010003689.1:8553-24597 GCA_026543055.1 Argiope trifasciata
CATCTTTGTCACAAACAGACTATTTTAGATTAGATATGTATTAATTTATATTCGAATAGCCATGCAAACAGGTTTCTTCTCAACATATTTTGTTTAAAATTTGATGGGAATCGACAAATTTAATATAAAGAGAATATATCAAATTTCACCCGTCTTACTCAAGTCATTTGAGTCATCTTTGTCACAAAAAGGCGTGATGGCAAAATTGTGCTTTTGGAACTGAGTGAAACAAGGAAGATTCGACAAATTCTCTTTTGACGATTACAATACTTTCTCTAAATGGGAAAAGGAAAAGACATTCGTTATAGCTTTAACATAAGTATTTGTATTTGAATTCACAGCATGACACTGATTAATCACAAAAGATGTCGTGTTTATTCAATTAATCTCGGAAAAATATCGCCAAAAATATTGTGTTAAATCTTTTGAATATTTTCTCCAATTACAAGCGGTTAAATGTGACTTTCATCGATGTTTCGAAATACGTTTCTTCTTTTATTATTATATATTTCCTTTTATTGCAATTACTAGTTATTAACGAAATATTTAAAACTCATTACTAGATAAGATCTTAATCATGAAATTAATTAAGAAAAGAAATTGATCCCTTCCCCTCTAAAGTTGAAAAATAAATTTTTAATTTGCATTAAAAATCGTTATTTTGTGAATTTAATTAAAAGAATAATTGCAAACGATAATTAATTTCTTCAAATATATTTTAAATACAAGCGATAAACTTTGAAAGCTTGTAGACTTATACTATCTTTTGGCTTTTACTTAAAAAGTTCAATTACATAAAATTTGTAAGAAGTTGTTTGTATTTCTTATTTATAATATTATTTGTTACTTTAATACCTCTTATTCTGCAATAAACATCGAATTGTGTGACAGCAGTAAAATCGTAGTCAATGGTTGCTTCAGTACGTAACGTTTCTTTATTTTTGGTTAAGGATTAAAAGGAAAAGGAATTATTACCTTTATCATACAGCTTGCCATGATGGGATTTTTTTTTTTTTTCGATTATTTCAGTTTTAAATCATTCATTATTTTCTTGCATTCATTATTCTTCAATTACAAATTCAAAACTCTTTTTGCAAGAAATTATTTTTCTTTTAAAGAACTCGACATTATATCCTTTTTCCAAACCACATTTTTGTCATTAAATGAGCCAGGACTTCTAAATCCTCCAACTGCTATGCATCACGTATTCATTAAAAATTCTTTTAGACAAGCGACAGAGATTTGAGTGCCGAACAAAATGCTGACACATTTTCGTTAACCGTAGTAGTCATAGCAGGAATAAATAAGTGAAATGTTTTGATTTGAGGATGTTTGCTCTTACAGTGTTTTTCCAAATATCGTTAATATTTAATATAAATCATCGGATATTCCTATTGCGAAACGCCAGATAGTATATTCTATATCTTTTTTTTTCTCCCCACTTCCTGCTTTGCAGTTTCGGTTAGTCTTTATTTGTTTCGGCTTGTTTTGACGGAAGATTTCTCCTTTTCGCTGTCTGGGGAACTTCGTTGTTGAGAAAAATGATGTCATTTTGAATGTCCAAGTGGCATGCAAATGACATCTTCAACTTTTTTCATTTCGGCTGGAAAAAAATGTAATTTGAAGCAGTAAATAATCGAAATTTATGAAAAAAGGGTTATTAGAAAAAGGTTTTTAGCCAAAATAACTAGCATTTAATAATAAAAACGCATCGAGAGGGCTACTAGCTGTCAAAAGTGTTAGAACACTCTACAGCAGCCTGCAGGGGCAAAACTCTATTGAATCGAATTTTTTTTTTTTTTTTTTGGGGGGGGGGATTTGGTCAAAATTCAAAAGGGTACCGGTGCTCATATATTTTTTTGAACGACTGTATTATTGGTATTTTGAAATTTGCTGATAAAGTATGAAGTCAGTGCAACGAAATTCCATTTGATAAATTCCAGCTTCTATTGGCACTTTTATTTTCAACCAAACATTTATTGAATTAGTTGAAATTGAATCACTTTTCTTTCAAATTCAATCCACATAATACAAAGAATATAAAAAGGATGGTAAAATGAGATAAGTTGTATATTTATCGATTTTGAAATTCTTTTCCTGCAATTTTTCCTTTGAATGTCTTTCTCATTCGTAATTGTGTCGATTTGACTGTATTGTTCAACTGACTGTAATGATTATCAAAATTTGTAACAATAAATTCTGTAAAATAATGAAGCTATTTTTAGAAACTTTGTTGTTAATTTTTGGAGTAATAATGCCACGTTAACAAGCAAAAACATTTTTTACTGCATCTATGTTAGTATATTATAAATTCCAATAAATTAATCCTATTCTATAAATATTAAATTTAAAATAAAAATATGTTGAAAAAAATTGATTTTGTGTGCAATTAAGTTTAGTAGGGTGAATAGCGTCATGAAAAGTGCTTAAATTTGAAAATCATTTTTAAGTACCTTGAAGTGCTTACTTTTTTCAAAAAGTGTAAAGAAAACAAAAATAAATTATGAATGCTGTTAATTTTTTTTTTTCATTTTTTTTTAAATTCTTTTTTTAACACATGCACACATACTCAAAGTTTTGCACAAACCTTTCTTATGAACCCTCCTAATAAACTCACAAGATCTTTAAACTCTTAATAGAAACTAAAAATACTATAGTCGAAATACAAAATCGATATTGCTGTAATTTTATTTCTTGCAATTTGGTTGTCATCATTCAGAAGTATTTTAATTTTTTTATACAATTAATTATTAATTTTTATGCTTACATCTTTTGGTAAATTTTCGTTATCCAGTCATAAATATCGCCAACGGGAACCAAACCTGAGCTAAATAGTCACCAAGCGAATTATTACCTCTTATGGTTGTAAGAAATTTGATGGAATTCTACTTTATTTGGCGACTTCTAACGGGAATGTGCCTTTTTTTTTTAATGTATAGGGCTAAATTTTTTTAATTAGCTGAAATTTTTAAAGAGTGAAAAATTTATATAGAATTTATCAATTATTGCAGCTCTTAAGTCATATGTTTAATTCATATTATAATTATATTTTTTTTCGAAGAAATCGGAAAGGTCCCTCCAACAAATGCCTCCAACACAAATGAAATACCTAATCCAAAAAATTCCAAATGTTTAAAGAATTGCTCTAAATGCCTCTTACCGAAATGGTGTTGATCATTATTATTTTGCAAAACTTTCATTTGGATATTTATCAAATAATTTTAAATTTAATAATTTAAAGCTATTATCAAAATAGTCAATGTTTATATAATTTAAGAGTAAAATTATAAATTCCTAATGAATATATTTAAATTGAATATTATACAAAATAAGTTTCTATTAACACATTTTATTTTATAATGTAAAAAAAAATATTATGCATATAAGTAATGTTTTTTTTAAGACTTATAAATCATCACTCTAATTAAAATGGCAGGCTAAGCCCACTTTGAAATATAAAAAGTGGAACATTCAGTTTTTAACTAAAAGCTATATTTTAAAAGTAGATATATTTGAATATTTGAGAGAATTGCTTGTGTTCTTTCCATATTGTTTAAACCTTATTTTTATTTATGATACCTTGTTATGTAGCAAAAGGAATTTTATTTTTTTATTAATGCTTGGATTAATCTGAACTTTGTTTTTAACTCATTTCAATCAATTTGTTAAATAATTTAACTTGGCTATAAACAAAAAATTTCTTTATTAAAAGGAAATTTATAATTCCGAAAAATATATATCCTATTGTTTGAAATATTTGACTGATTGTGAACAAAAAGTTAAATTTCTGAAAATATCAATATATTCTATAGAAATAAGTGTCCATTTAAGTGTCTGAAGAATAAATTTTAGACTTGTATATTCTAAAAAATTGGTTATCAAATAATCAGTTGCATTTATTCATATATATTACATAATATCAGCAAATTACTGCAGAATAGATATTATAAAAATTTTAAACAGTTAAAACAAATATTTTTAAATATTATTCCAAATTATTTCATAGGCTTTTATTAATGATTAAATATATGAGATAAAAAAATTAAATCACACAACATTTTTATTTTATTGATAAAATAAATTAACAATATTTGTCTATCATTTACAATTATATTTCATTAAAGAGCAAGTACTTTTACTTTCTTAAGTCATCATTAATCATTTTAATATCATACAAGGTTTTGCATTCATCTTTGTTATAAGGAATTACATAAGCGATTTTGTATTTTTTTTATTATTTACTCTAAATTTTCTAAACTACTATCACTATCTGCATTCCATTGAGCAAAGATTCACTAAAAGAGTATTACAGTACCTTACAGTTTTATATATACATATGTGTGTGTGTGTATACAGTCTGATGGAGTAAATAAAATAAGCAAAAGTACAAAAAAATTACTTATTTGGAATATAATGGAGTGTAAAATTTTTAATATTTAAAATTTGTGTTTAACAATAGAGAAAAAGTATATAATAATATTTTATACATTATGTTTATGTGCTATCACTATAAGTTAACATATGGTTTTAATACTTTTTACCGCTTACAAAAGCAAAAATTCTATTTTAGAAAATTGTCAAGAATATCGAGTTGGTATGGTTATAGTTTAAATATTATTAATAATTTAATTTCATGATATCGCATAATTTTACAAAGAATTAATTTGTATTTTTCATCAGCAAAACCTTTTTGTAATTATTATACCATAAATAAATCTTTAAGTAAAATCAATCAATCAAAATAGAGTAGTGATAATCCAAAGATGATTGACAAATATATACATAAAATATTTTATATAACAAATTATAAAAACTCTAATTAGCAAAATTAAGTTATACTGTGTCCATATAATCTTATTTTTTCTCCTTTTTTTTTTTGTTTACATATAAAGCTTTTGATCTAAGATTATGCAACCTAGAATTTCTTTTCCTGTGCAATGAGTACAAAAAAATGTATAAGGTTTAAATACACAGTAAATTTCTGATAACATGCGCAGTTTCTATTTTATAATAATTTCTATCAAAATGCATTTGATCAAATAAAATTTAGTTATAAATAATTATAAATTTCAGACATTTTTTATCCTTATAGACGTGTTTTTTTTTTTTAAATTTTGATGTGGAGTGTGAGGGGTAATCTTTAACCTCATTACTATTTAATAATAAATTGGTGTGAAAAGAAACAGTTTTCACAAATATCACATATTCTATAATATCATAAAACTTTCTCTGTAAATATGTGTTGAAATTTTAAGATTGCCATTAGCTCATACAACCATTTAAATTATAACTTGCGATACAAAATTTTATTATCTGAAATTCAATAAGTTGTCCTATATTTTGTGCAAAAACTTGTTAATTCAACGTCTTTTGTTGAGAGATTTTTATTATTTTACATCATAGCTTTATATATTTTATTATATTATTTAACTTTATATTTTATTGCATTCAAACAAATATAATGATCAAATTATTGCTGTTTAGGCATTCATAAAAATCTTAAATAAAAAATATAGGCTCCAATACATATGAATATATTAGACAAAAATTAAATAAAAACAATAGATCTATATTACTCAATTCTTAAATTTTAGATATAAAATTCAGCCAAATTGCTTTCCAACTTCCAGTTCCAGACTTAAGGAAATAATTAGATTTAAAAAAATAATGGGGTGTTTAAGGGTTCAATAATGAAACAATACATTTTTTCCCAAAAAAAAAAATGAGAAGTTAGGCTGTGGTATCAGATAAAGACAGTATGAGAAATTAGACAATTCATTTTTGATCATTATCTGCCACACTGGTTAAGATTAAGCTGGATTCATGCAGTAATTTGATATTAATATTGTAAATAGCCACACTTCAGCATTTGCAATATATTTTGCAAATTTTCTCATAACAGGTAATTTGTAAAAATATTTAATGTATAAAGAATGTGTTGTGTAAGTACAAATGTTAAGTTTTTATTAAGGAACAAATTCTTTTATAATGATCTCTAAACCATAGACACTAAAATATAAATTCTAAATGTAATTACTTTCAATCTAAAATTTATTTTTCTGTCCTAATTCCAGATATAAATTAATTATTTTTAAGAATTTTCAAAAGTAGTCAAAACTGTGGCTCTAAATTCACAATCTAAAAAAAATTTCAAAACCAACAGAAAGCCAGTAAAATTTAGTACAGAATGGTATGGACATGATTCAGTAAGATTTAATGTTATCCCAAGTCAATTTTAATTTTTCTCTTCATGGGATCATATCTGTAGCATTTACCAAACTTTTTTATTGCAATTGATAGTATACAATAGAGAAAACTAAAATAATGCAGATATTTTTTTATGCTTAAAGAAATTTAGTATAGGAGTAGAGTATTACATAGTATATTACTAGGAGTGCATCAAATTTATTTATTGCATTAAAAATTGTCATTATTAAAGACAGATATATAGTGAATAATTTTTTATTTGGTGCTATTCTAAATTTTTTAAAAATTAAATTTATAATGTTAAAATTCAATTTGGCAACTTCCAAGAGTAAATTTGACTGCTATTATTTGTATTTTATCTAGATTGTGAATCTTATTTCTAATACTAAGCAGCTAAATAAAATCATATAAGTGCTTGACGATTTACTTTTGTATCTGAAAAATAAGGGATCGAAACTCTATAAAAATGCTTCCGATAATATTAAAAATGTGAATATAAACTTTGCATTGATGTCCACATTTGCAAAACATGAAGCTTCATGTTATAATTATTTTCTGTTCAGTGCCCAAATTAATACTCTGATAGCCAAAACATTAATATGAGAGTATTTTCGTCATTCTTTCCGTCCCATTAGATACAGCCGTACCTTTCTCCGCTCAAGTTATATGTGAATGTCGTGTCATTCCGAGCATACTATGTAACTTTAACACAAAATTACACAACTGATTCCTTTTACGGTTAGTTCCCAAGAAAAAGTAACTTTCAGAAATGGCACGGAGATTATTTTATATATCATTAATAATAATGGCATATATTATTTTATATGCCATTAATAATAATGGCATATATTATTTTATATGCCATTACTTTATATGTAATGGGAACTGTCTGCTGTTGTAAATCTCAAAGTGTTAAGAAAATGTAATGACAAATTCAAAAAATGTTTTTAAAAAAGGAAGTAAATTAGCATGAATTAAAAACCGAAATTTTGTATTTATTCACCATAATTTAACATGTATTTATTAATCCTTATTTCCCTTAATTTATTAATAATTGATAAATTAGGGTAAATAAAGAATTAATAACCAATTTAGAGTAAATAAAAATTGCTCTAAAGAATTTTATTAATAATTGTGAATTAGTATCTTCTTCAAACAATATTACAAGTTCTCTACGATTCGATTACACACCTTCTAAGCTCGCATACAATCCGAATTCATCTCGTTTTCAAATGTAAACATCTCCTTTCATCGTTTCTCTAACTCCCATTTTGACATCATGGCGCATGCGCAACAGCGCGGATGATCAATGAATCCGGGAATGAACAAAACTCGCGTCGAATTTAGGGAAAATTATTATAAAGGATACATTTGTAATGTAAACGAATTTTTTAAAAATTCATTACCTACCGAAATACCAGCTTTATAAACTCATGTATCAAATCAAATTCAGTAATAAATTGTGAATTTTTCAAAAATCATAATCATTTTATGTAAAAAAAAAATGAAATTATAAAAATATGACGTCTGAAATTCTTAACACTAATTTTCAAAATAAAAAAATTGTACTATTATGAAATATCCAAAAAATATTGTATCTTTATTACAATATTAATTACTTTCGAAAAATGATTCTTACAAATAAATTACAAAAGAGAGCTTCATTTTAAAACTGGTGATTATATACAAACAGGGTAGACAAATGTTCTAAAATCTGTTTTGCCAGTTGGAGTTTGATGAAACTTGTTATATATGTGTTGCATTGGTCATGAGACAATGGCTTCCGAAATAAAGTATTTCAAACTTTGACCTCAAGGGGTCAAAGGCTGGCTAAAAATCTGTTACAATCATTGAGATTTATACAATAACGGAATGCACCCAGCATTCGCTCCATTGACATCAATGATGACTATTAAAAGAATAATATTTCCAATGGTAACGCAAAATCCCGATCCAGCAACACGACGTGTAATGCTGGATCGGCACTTAGGAAAACTCCTGATACCCTCCTTCATAAACATGACCTTTTAGTAATCCTCACAACCAGAAATCAAAAGGGTTTAATTCAGGTGAACGTGGAGGGTAGATGTCCGGAAAAGGTCTGGATATTAAGACGATTTTTGCCACAGTTAGCACGAAGCAGCTCTGTGAATTTTCGCCAATTGTGAGGAGTTGCTTCTTCTCGCATGGAGATAGGGATGACGAATATTTTCAGAGCGGTTATTACGTAACCAATATCAGAAAGTCACAAATACCAGTGATCAATACTTTTCAAAGAAGGGTGGGATTCAAATCCTTAACATGATCTTATTGGTGATATTTCAACTACAGCTCTTGTAATCACGATAGAAAGTTACAACAGATACGATCTGTCCAATGGAAGCTCTCAAACAAAAACGGAGTCATTCATAGGGGTAGGGAAAGTCCCTTACACAATGATGCATGTTCTTGGAACAGACCTCCCACAAATAGTTCTGGCGGGGCGGGCAGCGGAGCCTATTGATCACATGCAGGCAGTTTCTCATTTCACAAAAAGTCATAGTTCCGAGCTGTTCCGGTCTTATCTCAAGATAATGACTATTGCTGGATGCAATTGCGCGGCTTGTCTTATTGTGCGAAAACAAGATTTCTTTCGCACTCAAGTCTCCGCATAAATATATATATTTAAAAAAACAAGTTTCTACAGGTATTCAACACTCAGAATAAATTTCATTTCTGATATTCTTAAATGAATATAAACACCATGCTTATTATTTTTCCATGATTGAAACGATGCAATTTTAGCATAATTAAATTTTCTGTGCCTTATTAGCATGAGAATCGCGTTGCTCTGAATGACTAGAATTTTTTAAAAACAGATTTACGGCTTATTTTCAAGCTCTTTTTAAACTTAAAGGGATATTTGAAATCAATTACCTATGATAAATGATTGGCTTCATGGATTTTTAAAAACAACTTGGGTGATGTACAGGAATTCATTCAAATGTAAATATTTTTTAATGTATGACAGACAATCTAAATGTTGGCATCACGTATATATCAATGGACGAGGAAAATGGGAGGAAAGGTGTACCCCAGCTCCTCAGGAATGTGTACCAAAATTCACTTTTTCTTATTGACCAATCCCGGCTCGCGAATGTACCCCGCCACATGTGATTGGCTATCGTGCAAACGTAATGGATTGTGTTTGTTTACATTTCGGATATAAGCAATGAACATATATCAGAACTACTCTGATTAATCTTTAAATTATTGTCATACCACGTTTAAAATAATGGTTTGAATTTACACAAAAATATAAAAGAATTTCGTAGCAAGTGTTGATATATGTAGGATAGTAATCATAAAAATATAGTTCTTTTTATCACGTAGATAATGTTAATCTATTTACAATTACTTACAAATTTTAGTAACATGTGGGATGATTATGATTTAAAGTACATTTGTACCAATAGGTATTAAATTTTGATAAAGGATTTTTTGAATTTATTTAAAATATTTTATTTTTTTAGTGATTTTTTTCATGTGAAACATGCAAAGAATGCTTTTTATTAATATCATGTTTTCACAAGTATTGAGTGATCATTTTTGATAATGATCTTCATATTTAACTATCAGAACTTTATTGCTGAAAATATCCATATTTCCTCGATTTTACTTTCATCTCTTTACCCTTTTTTTGACCCTTGTTTCAATAACACTTAATTCCCTTAAGTCTAACTAATTGTTGACATTCTTGTTAAATACTAATTTTACCTAATTGCTGCATGACAAGACTTAATAAGCATTACCCGTTTTTTCAAAATTATTTATTTATTTTGAATTCAAATGAAATATGTAGGGGAAAAAATACTCATATATTGAACACATTCAAAGCGAAAACTTTGATTTTAAAAATAAAAAATCAAGACTTTTTTTTTACTTTTTAAAATCAACTACATAGACTCAGACATTGATTTCTATTATACAACAATTGCAGCAGAATTAGTCAAGCAAATGTCTTTCCCAAACTTTAATGGCAAGACAATTTCTGCAATTCTTAATAGCAATTCTTTCAGTATAAATTATCAAGATCAAGCAACTCATATACATGTGAATTTACATTGAAATATTTCAATACCATCTGCTTTTACTTTATTTTATATTAAAATTTTAAAATATTTCCAAATTTCAGTAAAAGGCATATTTCAAATAACCTGTCTTTATTTTATTCAATATTTTGCATTATATATATAATGCAATTTTAAATAGTCATTTTATATTTCTTCAAAAGCAAAATTTTTCAACATATTTTTCTTTTTTTCTCGCATTTGGTTTGAATTAGTGATTTCAATAATTTGTGTATCCAATACAAAAAATTTCATTTTCCATGAAGGTAAAATATGCCAATAAATAGAATACTTTTTTTCTTGTGAACATGAATATTTTGAAATCCTTTTATAGAGAGCTTTATACAGATGTATGAGGCCTCATATAATGCACTTTGAAATTTAATACAATGAGTTAATCGTTAAAGATGCATAAATTATCATTGTAAAGTATTAAAATGCATACATGTAACATTTTTTTTAAAGGATTGAGAATTATGTATATTTAAAGTAAACTATACTATAGTTTCATACAAGCATATCAAATAGTACTCTGTTCCTAGTTATTTGTTTTAAATATAAGTAATTAAATACAGCATTCAGCAACTGTTTTTGTTGATTATTATTTCCATATCAAATGAACGTTTTAAAATTTTAGTTCTTAAAATATCTCTAGTTTTATCTAAATCTTGTCCTAGTTTTATATTAATCTTCAGTTTCTAAATCTTTACATTACATTGTAATTTCATCTCTATACATACTACAGTGAAGCAAAAAAGAGTAATATTTGATTTTCAATTTACTTAGGGTGCATAGCGTCATGGAAAGAGCTTAAATTTGAAAAGCACCATTTTAAGCACCTTAAAAGTGCTTAATTTTGAGAAAAGGTCCTTAAAAAGGGCTTTGTTTTCTCGCGAAAACGAAGAAAGCATCCCCTCCCCCTGCAAACTGAATATGAAAAACTTTTGTTTGCTTGAATGTAATTTTTAAAAATAATTTTTGAGAAATTAGTTTTGGATACCAAAAAAATATATAAGAAAGATTTTTTATTATAATTTAATTCAAAATGATATCGTTCTCCGTTTCGGTCGTTCCGAATTTCGTTATTCTCCGAATCATAGAATCACACTGTTCTGCAGCTGTTAAAATTGTAATAAGAGAAAGGGGGAATGCTTCCTTTGCTTTTATTTATACTTTAACAAAATTTTAGACTGTTTATGGAATGAAATTCTTCATTTGATAAGTTTCGTTAAATTTTAATACAATGCCATATTTGTCTCGCTCTGGCGCTTTTTTTTAAATGCTTCAATAGGCATTTTTACTTTCTCAACAGAAAATGTAGAGAAATTATTATAAGCGTCAAAATAATTCGAAATTTAGAATTTATGAATCTCTACGTTTCATACCTCTTTGAGTTTGAAAACAAATTTTCGAAAAATGTCTGTCAGAGATAAAGATGAAAGAAAATTGATAAATAAATAAAAATAAAAACCCCGCTTTGAGCTAGATAGATGAAAGTTGGTAAACGGTCTTCACATCAAACCTGTATATTTCCATCACATTTTCAGCAACATCCGTTTAGAGGGCATCTGTTTGTTTTTCTGACTCTTAGAATATAAATTAACAGAATAAGTACAAACCGAAGAGAGCAAGATAGTTAAAGTTTAGTGCACAGATTCAGTATCTATTGCATAAACATCTGTCAAATTTTGAGTCAAATTCAACAAGGCATTCGACACATATCCGTCTTTACTTTCTGAAATATGTTAATGCAATAACTCATAAATATAGCAAATTTGGTATGTAATATAATGATTATAAATGTTGTTCTGAGTCAAATTTTTTCTTAAATCAATTGGAAAGGACGCGCCTAAAATCGAAATTTGCTATTCCGATACTTTTAAGCGTATGCTGGAAATTAATCCTAAAATATTTGCCAATATATATATATATATATATAGTAAGAATTTTGGCTTATAGATTAAAAAGCATGTTTTCATTAAATTTCAGTTACGTTAAACGTTGAAAAAAGACCTTTACTGCACTTCAGTAACAAGAAACGATAATAAACCACCCTAACCATGTTGGATTTTAATTGCTTATATAAAAATCGAATACAAAATTTGTGGTCATGCTGAGTTTCTACATCTTTATGGCATATTCAGAAATGATGTAACTATCGGATATTTTATTTTTATTTTAAGAAATATTGAATAGCTCACTTATCTTTATTGTTAATCGTATGAAATTGACTTAATTTCTTTCTTCTCATTTTTATGATCATTTCTATTCTTTTGACTAATCCAAAAAGGTATAATTTTACTAGAGAAGATTTTGTACGAATACAGAAATAAATATCAAAATTTAGAAAACTAATATTTAAAATTAATTTGTAAGAATTTTTTAAATAAAAATTATGCATTATTATAAAATTTCATATTTACAATATAATATGTATTATATTTAGAAATATATTTATATAATTATATTTAGAAAATACGCATTTTACGTATGCATATTTTTACAAAGGTGCTTCAATTTTAGGGCTAAAGTGCTTAAAAGACTTACTTTTTTGCAGAAGTTTACCACTACACACCCCGTACTATTATGATAAAATTTGTTTTTAAATTACAATAGTTTTCTGCCAAATGAGATACCGAAATTCTTTCTCTTGAAACAGCAAACAATAAATGCGTTGTTATTTCATTTTCTGGAAATATTTAATTTAAGCAATATTAATAAATAAATATGTTGTAAATAATTCTGGTTCATCGTAAACTGATTTTATGGAAATATATTCGATATCATTTATTCAAAAAACAAATACTTTAAACTAGGGAAATAGTTGGAGTTATTCCCATGAAATTGCTGATTTTAATGAGTAATTGATATGCTATTCATATACTACAGTTTTAAATTTATTTTGCATTCAAAACATTTCAACCCCCTCCCCCCAAAAAGAAGAAAAAAGAAATTTGTTCTACCTGCCTGTATGCCTCTACAGGCCCCTCAGCGGCTCACCTACTATAAGTGAGTACGGGTGTCCCGAAACCGAGGTACCCAGGGATCTTTACTCAATTTATGTTTACTCTCCTCTACGCCTCCTGCTTTCTGCTTAATCCTTCTATCTCTCTAGGGTAGGCGAGGGAGCTCTCCATGAGAAGCTGCCGCCGCTCTGTTTACTTCCTGCTTCTCATGGACAGCAAATACTCCCACGTGTTTGCCGTGCTTGGCGACCCATTAGACGAGTGGTGCACTGCTGTCCCCAGTTTATCAATCGGCTGGTAACTAGTCACCTGAGTGGTTAGTCTGCTAGGGATCAATTGAAAGGGTCATTCTTTGGGGCTTGGAGTTAAGGGTGGTCAACTTTCCTGGAGGTGATCCTGAGAGTATAGATTCCAGCTAGCACTAAGGCAAGTGCCGAGGCTGGGAAATTCCAGAGCCGGTTACTGCCTTCCCTTGTTGGGCTCCGTGGTGGATGGTGCTGTCGGGACCAGAATTACTCTTATCTTCTGTATGGGTAAAGCTAAGAAATTTCCCTTCAGTGGGCGTCAAAGTGAACAAAAAATTTTGCAAGAGAGTTTTGATACTTTTTCCATTGTTAAACGAAAATCTTCATCTAACGAGACATTCCATACAGTTTAACCATTTTTAGTAGAAAAAGCCATGTCTGAAAATCTCGGGGAAGTGCATTCAATGCGGAAACTTCGTTCTGGCGACTTGCTTGTCGAAGTCAGTACTCGAAAGCAAGCCCAGACTATATTGGAAATAAATAATTTTGGTTCTATTCCTGTTACCGTCAGTGCACATAACTTTTCTAGAGGAGTTATTTCGTGTGGCGAATTGTTTCATACACCAATAGAGGAAATCACTGAAAAACTTCAAAGCCAAGGAGTAACTAATGTCCGGCGTATTACTATATGAAAAGGCGGACAAGTTCTTGACACTAAGCATTTAGTGCTCACATTTCATGCCTCCTGAATACCAGATTCTGTAAAAGTAATTTCCAATTTCTACATGAAATTGGGTGTCCGCCATTACATTCCGAATCCCCTAAGGTGTTTTAAATGCCAACGTTTAGGTCATTCTAAAGCTTCCTGCCGCGGGACTCTTACTTGTACCCGTTGGGCGGGAGTGGACCATGATAGTTCTGCTTGTACTGCGGTTGAAAAGTGCTAAAATTGCCAAGATCTTCATGCTTCCTTTTCTCGTACGTGTCCCTCTTGGATATTTGAAAAGGAAGTCATCTCTGAAAAAGTTATGAAGCAAATAAATTACGCAGAAAAAAGCGAAATGTCAAAGCCCGTTCAACGGCACCTGGAATTAGATATGCCAGCGCGGTGCAGAAAATGGTTCAAGTAAAAAGTACTCAAGTGACCCCTGTTGTCTTACCTTCAGTTTCTGTTGCATTTCAAGCCTCATATATTCCTTCTGAAACTTGCTCTAAACTTTCTGAAGTCTTTCTAAATTCGTTTTCAAATAACGCTGCTAAAAAACTAAGTTTGTCTAAATCTAGTTCCCCAGATTGTTCTGATCAACCGGACTTTTCTACATTTAAGACTGTTCAAAACAGGAAAGAACTGAAAAAAGATTCTAAACTTAATAGAAGTTATTTGCCCAAAAGTATGGACAAAGCATCAAAATTTCATAAAACTGTACATAGTGCAGTAGCATCCAAACTCAATTCAGATAATAAGAGCAGTTCTAAGTTTTGGAAAACGTGCCCCCAACAAATTTCAAACACTGTTTCGAAAGAGGCCAGCCCGTCCTCTAAATCCCTAAAGAATGAAATCCCAGTTACTGATGAAAATATCTCTCATGTTCCTAATATTCCTAATGATAAAGCTGAAGTTTTGGAAACGGATGAGGGAATGAGTACTTCGAGTGCTCCGGAAGACATTCTTGAATACAACATTAGTGAGGAGTTAGAGGAGACATCTTCAGATGTCAGTACACCCACTCCCCCTACTCCTAAAACAACAAAACAAAAACTTAAATATATTATTCCGACGAAGTATAAAAATGTTTAATTTTTGCTTGTCTGTTCCTACTATGTTTTCACCTTTTATTGTAACAAATTGCTACTTAATGTTCGAAATATAAAGTTCTTTGCCATCTTTGCAAATTTTAGTCTTTGCATTTTAATCTTCGGGAAAAAAATAACTCTCGTTTTAAATGTTTCTTCATATTTGTCTGTAGTTTTATTTGCTTGGATTCTGAATTTTACTTCAGTGTTAATGAAAATTTTTAACTTTGACATTCGTGTTTTTACATCAATTACTGTAACTTTAAAATTCAATTGCATTACAACTTCAAGTTTTATATAATACCATAACGGTCTATAATACTAAAACGGTATATAATACTATATAATACTAAAACGATCTTCGAATGCCTATTAAACCCTCAAAGGATCGTCTCTCTTTTACTCTCCTTAAAAATATCTATATAAATAGTTTTTAAAATAAAATTTCCTCAATCTAAAATAGTAAAAATTTTTATTGCAGATCACTTTCTTAAGTTTGGTATATCGCATTAGCAAATTAAATTTTCGAAGAATTCGGCCCAACATAAGTTTTAAAAGTGGAATTTTTTAAAGACAAACTAAATAATATTTAATTACAGATTTGATATATTTATTTTAAATTATTAAGCAGTTATTTTAATTATGGAACAACAAAATATAAAACTTAAGATAGAACATTGCTCAAAAATAAATAACGAATTGCTAGAATAATGTTCTAAAATT
>JAPMOQ010003693.1:0-10137 GCA_026543055.1 Argiope trifasciata
GTGGTGAGAGGGAAAAAATGAGATGTTGAAATGAAGAGCGATTAGCAATAAAATTAAAATGGATTACTTGCGAAAATGAAATACTATGATCAGAAACAGCAAGAGACTCGCATATAATTGAAAACAATTGAATGAAAAAGTATCCAATAGGGTGGAAATCAAGATAAAAAAAAAACTAACGAAGAATTCCGGAAATGAGCTTATTCTTCTTGACCTTGGCCTCACCCCTAAGTGAGATTAGAATAAGCAAAAGTGGTCTCCCCTTTATTAGAGTAAGCAAAAAGGCTTTTAGGGAGACCATTTCTTACTTCATATATAATAAAGAAAATATATATACTTCTTGTCCTCCCTCCTACCCTTGTGCCTTTATATACTAAATAGCCGCCTTTGGCGACCAACTGGTTCGCCATGAATAATGCGTTCTAAAATTCATTCATTAGCCTTGAAGTTACTCCGGGCATTGATTGGCCTGAAATTAATATTTTTTTTTTTAAGATGATGGGCGGAAAATTCTAAAAGAACGCGTTTTTTCTAATAATATTCTTTAATTTTATAAATCAGTCAGTTTTAATAATTGATTAAGAAGACTGATTGATGCATCAACTTTTATTTAAAATATTAATAAAAATATTTTGTAAAATAGGGCTGACAGAGCAAAGTATGAAGAAATCTAAAACTCATTATTCATAAATGCATTGTTTGACTCAAGCTACATAAAATGTAATTATTTACTTCATTTAGATCAAATTCATAGTATTAAACAATATATATGCCTATTAATAATATTTTACAAATTGGCCATTGGAAAGGAATTTGAATGCATATCCTGTATAAATTCAATCCTGAATAAATAAAGATAATTTATTGAATAAATGATTTAGATGTTGCAAGCGATCATAGAATCCTTTGCCTTGCATTTATTTTTTTTAAGAAAATATCACATTTTATATTTATTTTATTTTATCCAGTCACGTGCTAAAAGTTGTATTTCTTTAGATTTGATTTGCGATGATAGTTGTTTTTTTCTTAATTTAAACTTCCGTCATTGTTTTCTTTTATTTTATCCAGTCACGTGCTAAAAAAAACATGGTTACAATATTTCTTTAAAAATTCGTTAAAAATAGAAGCATAAGTTACGCATTAAAACACTGATACCATTAGAAAGCTTATTTTTTAAATCTTTTAACTGATGTAAAAATCCTGTTTGTGCGATAATATTTTCGGAAGTTATAGCGGAAAAACGTCAAAATTTCGCTTAAATTTTAATTAATTTAAATTCTAATTAAAAATTCGAAAAAAGGGCTCCTAGGTGCACATTCCCGACCTCCAAGGTATACATGTACCAAATTTGGTCGCTGTATGTCCAACGGTCTGGAATGTAGAGTGCCAACACACACACATTGAGCACACACACTCATAAGTATAGATTAAAATTTTCAGAAAAAACAATCAAACGAGTCCATGAAAAGGTTAAGCTTTTTAAATCAATTTTTGATTATTTTTAGTAGAGATCTAATTTAAAATAATTAAGAGTCACATATCTGAAAATAATTGACGAATTTATTTTCTTAATTTATGCATTTGTTTCTTTCTTTGGGAGCATCAAGTTTAAGTTCTTAGGTTGTCTAACAGTGAGGATTGGATGCGATTAAATGAGGAAGTTGTGTTATTCAATATTGATCCAATATCTCGAAGTTTCATTATTTGATAAATATTGATGATCAAGGAGTAGCGATAAAGAGTGAAAAAATAATGCTTGTAAAAAAATGGCAGATAATAACAAAACATCCTGATGAGGTCAGCTGTTTTAAAATGACTAAAAAAAAGATTTTAATGGTATTGGAAATATACTCGAAATGCAATGAGCATCAGGAGGAAAACCGAAGAATGAGAGTGATGCTGTAGGTGAGATGGCATTATATATTAGCTAAAAATTACCTAGTCCTATTAACTAAAAATTACCTTAAAAATTAATAAGTCTATTGAAAGGCAACATGCTCTCACAATTTTTTTTAAAAAGAAATTTAATGGAAAGAAGTTTTGAAATTTAAACTTTTATCAGTTTACTAATAATTGATTTTATATTTTAAGCTGTTTTCTATTTTTAGTTTTTATTAATTTGCATATTATGAAATCTTGAGATCAATTATTTCTTATATTCTTAACCAGATGACTCCCTTGCCAAAGAATCAAATTTAATTATATTAACCGACCAGCTGATAATTAAGTACATTGAAGCAGTACATTGTTATCGATTATAAAAAAGTACAAATATGAACTAAAATATATGGATATTAGGAAATCTTGAATACTCATCACTGATTACTCAATAACTATTTCTCATACTCATTACCAGATAGCGGCATAAGTAGAGAAGAAAAATTTTATTTTATTTACCGACTTGTTGATAATTAAGTACGGATAATATAAAAGCGGCACATTGCCATCAATTATATACAAGTATACACATTATCAAAAATATAATTCTCTGAAAAAAATGCAACGTATTAGAAGAAAAATTGGTTTTCGCTGAACTTCAGATGGAAATAATGTAGATGTCATAAAAACGAATGCTAGTAAACTGACTTCTGAATATTAAAACAACGAGAAAGAGTACTAATCTTATACCTTCAAATAGGAACTATAAAAATTTAAGATATTTATAAAGTATTTCCTCAATAATCACCACAAAGTATTGTTACTAAAGTTTCAGGAAGCTAATACTAGAATCATAGAATGAAATTAATTTCGAACTTAAAAATGAAGTCCTTTTAATTTCTTAAAAATTCCATTTGGTAGTAAATAGTTGTAATTAGAAAAAAATACTAATTTTTGGAGTGGTGTGAAAGTTTGGTTGGAATAGTTTGATAAGTAATAACGCAAAAGGGAAACTAATACAACAATCGAATTTTATTTTATTTCGGATTTGCATTTATTAAACATTTTGCTCATTCGTTTGTAACTTATATTTATTATATATAAAAATTACTTCACTTTTAAAATTGCAAGGAGTGAAATTTTATTTATTTTCCATAAGAGATAAATTGAAGCGATAAATTGAATTGAATTGTTATTCTAAATAGACTGTAGATGGCAGCACCAAAAATAAAATTGCAGAGTTGTAGTGTGAATTCACTTAGCATGAATTCGTATTAGAGGTTGCATCACAAAGTTGTTCCTAAGCCCGATATGAGTTTTTAAAAAATATTGTTGCTTGTTTAGTTACAAAATTAACATTGATAAGGAGCTTTAATATAAATACTCTAATTAGCTAAAATATGCATATTTGTATTCAATGTATATGGCAATGCTTACATTAAAAAAATTGAAATATCCTATCATTAATAGAATTTTTGAAATAGAATAATATCGATGATATCATGATAGATTTTTTCTTAAAGCTGACCATAACACTATTCTAATAACTAATGATTTCTTATATTGTAATGCCACCTGCAAAAATTGTACCACACAAAGATTTTTGTCATGTTTTTCCGATGTTAATTATATAGATATTATCAATAAATGTTTAGATTATTTAGAATAAAAATATATACATCTGATTTTAAATTTCGGAAAAAAAAGATTAAGTCATATTTTAAAAATTTACCATAAATAGTACCGAAAGAAACTTGAACATTTATTAACTGATGGCATAATTGCTTTGTACGTTTTCTTTCTTATAGCAATGTCACTGAATGGAGATATTATACGATATCCTTATAACGTTGTTCGATATTTAGAGTGATATAAAATATCGTGGAAATAAAGATATAGTATTGCATGTCATCTCTTGCTTTTCAAAAATGAAAATTTATAATAATTTTCGACGTTTTTCAGGTTCTAAAAGAGTTTAAAAGTTCAAACACTACTCTCTAAACAACAGATTTTTTTTGGTTATCTTTTGCCTCCTTTAAGTCGTCCAAACTTTCAACGAGAAATTGAATCCATGTCTCCTCTAGTCCCATTTTTTGTCTACATCAGTGATTCTTAACCTGAGGGGCGCGCCCCTCCAGGGGGGCGCGAGCATATCCAAGAGAAAATGTTATTTAAAAAAATTGATTAAGTGACTGAAATGAAAGAACACACACATACATACAAAACAAAATACATTTCGACATATTTAATAATTAACTTATTAAATTAAAACAAACTAAATTAAAAACAAATTTAATAATTATTAGTGACTTCCTTGGGCCTGTCTTGTAGAGCAAAGTTTTTCGAAGGAGGGTTTAATATTAGAAATAGACACTCTCAGTTCTTTTTTTATATTTAGCTGAGATCTATATTTTGTCTTCAGAGAAGCCACAGCAGAAAATCCAGTTTCACAAAGGTAAGATGTTGAAAATGGTAGTAGAATGTGAAATGCCCTTGTTTTTAGTGCAGAAAACTCATCATCCACTTCTGCCCAAAATTCAAAGAGTGATTTATTATTAAATTGTCTTTTGGTTTCACCGCTTGCAGTATAGTCTATGAAGCTTCCTTCCTCTTCAATTGAGACTCCTTCGGGAGTATTTTGAAATGGATCCCTCACCCACTTGCAACTTGATATCAGTTTGTCGTCAACAAGAAAGTACTTTTTAAAATTCTTTGCTAGCATTGCTAAATGATTTTCAATGGTTACAAAAACAACTTTTACATGTTGTTCTTCAGCCTTGTAAGTTTTAATACAATCATTCAAATTTGCAAACATTGTCAAGTTTTCTTGCTTTAAATTTCTGCTCCATAATTCCAATTTCCTACAAAAAGCATTAACTTTATCACTCGTATCCAATATATGTGTATTTGCTCCTTGCAGTTGAAGATTCAAGTTATTTAATTTCTCGAATATGTTGACTATGTAGCTCAATATCATCACAAATAAACTATCGTGAAAATTCTATATTTTCAGTCTGTTTTCCTCTTCTAGGAAAACGGCGATTTCTTCTCTTAATTCATAAACACGTTGCAAAAATTTCCCTCGCGATAACCATCTTGCCTCGCAATAAAATAGTAACGCTAAGTGTACTGCACCCATGTCTTTACAAAGTGCTGAAAATTCTTGCTCTTGATTTCAGGGGTCACATTTTTATATAATTTACTACGGTTACAACCGTAGTTAACACAATATTCAAACTAGGACTCATTTCTTTGGATGTCAAAGCTTCTCTGTGGATCATGCAATGTGTCCAGACGCATTGTGGCGATTTTTTGTTTCACAAGTGCTTGAATAGTTTGGAATCTTCCGGACATAGAACGAGCCCCATCGTTGCATATTCCGACGCATTTTTTCCATTCTATGTTTGCTTCGTCCCTAAAATCATTTAAGATAGCAAATAATGCGAGTGCTGTTGCTTTGAGTTCTATTGGTTTGCAGAAAAGTAATTCTTTTACTACTGACAAAATCTAACACAGGCAATGAAATGAGCATCTTTATTACTATCTGTTGTCTCATCAAGCTGTATTGAAAACAATTTGTCACGTAACTTCGGCAAAAGTTGACACTCTACATCTTCAGCTATATCATCAATTCGACGGGCAACAGTATCATTTGAAAGAGGTATAGACTGCAATTGTTTTGCAAAATTATCTCCAAACATAATTTCTACAATCTCAATTGCGGCTGCCGAAATAAGCTCTTCACCAATGGTGTGAGGCTTTTTAAATCTTGATATTTTATATGAAACTTTGTAAGAGGAAATTAAAGCTTTTTCATTCACAAAGTTTTTTTAAACAATGATTTTTGCTTTTCATATGATTTTAATTTTAATTCGAAGAATTCTCTGGGTTTGTTTACATTCTCACTATGAAGCGTTTCCAAATGTCGTTTCAGTTTATTAGTCTTCATGCTATCTGCCACCAAAGTGTTATTTTCTTCGTGCTTAATAAAAGTCGTTGTAGTTCGTTATTGGGATTTGCTGATTGTTTTTACATCATGCACTCCCGACATAATAATTCTGGGAATTTACAGACTTAATGAATTTGAAGTTCTACTACAGTATCATGTTTGGAAAATTTTTAAAAAAAGGGTAAATTAGAATTAATATAAAATATGCTTTTGTCAGATTAGTTTTATTTATTATTCCAATAACATAATAAGAAGTACTAGTTAAAGTTGATATATTCTGACTGCTTATTTTATTTTTGACAACTAATATCATTTTTAGAAAAGAGAAAATACTAATTTTCCTTCCTCTTAAAATAAAGTTCCACCCACCCCAAAAAAATCCTAAGAATCATTTAGATACTTTTGTAAGTACAAGCATAATTTAATTTCAAGTATGTAATTTTCCAGGTCTCTAACTACACCTAAAGTGTTTCCAAGAGGAAATGAACTAATTATTAGAATTATCTTTTTTTGCGGTATTTTTAAATTGTTGTTAAGAAGAATTCAGACCTAATTATTTCTTTTCAGCAAATCTGTGCAGTGAAGTGTGATGAATTTTAGAAAGAACATTACCTATTAATCTTGCTTTTGAAACTTTGAAGAAAAAACTTTAACAACTCTTACAAATATTTTTTTAGAAATACTGCCGTGTGAAAGAAATAATACTTATTAAAATGCTAAAAATAGTTGGTTCCATTCGCTCCCTGTTTATATCGCGTTTCTTGGAATTTGAAGGAAAGCGTCTATTATCAATTGAAGAAGGTGGTTTACGAATTCCAAAATAACTGAAATGAATATACGTTTATATTTATTATGAAAAAATTCATGTTTCAGATCTTTGATATTTGCATATGATTTATTGGTTAATATTGCATTTTTATGTATGATTGAGTAAGATATTCAAAATCTAGAGAATTTTCACTTTTGTATAACTATATATACCATAGGTTCCCAACGTGGGCGTTTGAAGCTTTCAGGGGGTGGTAAAAGACCCAGAGAAAATTAGGGGGCGTTGATATGGCACGAAAGAGCGTTAGAGGACTAACCAAATATAGTGTACAATAACTTCAAGGGGCGATTCCAGGACATTTTAAGCATGGACGGACCAGACTGGGTTTTGGATCATTATTCCAATATCAACACAGCAAGATCACCTCAGTTAGAAGAACTTCCAGAACTGTCGACAAATGAGGATCTAAAAATTAAATTCAAGAATCTTGGCTGCAGAAGTCTATTTCGCAACTGCATTCAGAATTATGGTTGATTGTTCAACAACTTCTGATAGCATTCCCCTCTTCATATTTAGCAGAACGTGGATTTAGTGCTGAGGCAACAATGGTAACGAAAAAGAGAAATCGGCTCCATATTACTGAAGGCGGCCACTTACGATTGTTTTTAAGTGAAATCGAGCCTGATATAAACAAGTTCCTTAAAATTCATCAAATTCAGCCTTCTCATTAGTTAAGTTAGAAATTTGATGTCTTTAAATTTTAATAAAAATATTTTTTAATATAATTAAGTATGCGTTTTGATGGGTCTCTGAAACTGTAAATTTATTTATTTAGAAAGCAATAGTTTATTATGAATTAATTCGTATCATCAAAGTCCCTGCCTGTCCTTATGACAGGTAAGCTAAAAGTTTTATTGCTCTTTTTTTAAATAAAGAAGATATTCAGTAGCGTTTCAATTCCAACAATATTCTATTTATTAGAATTTTTTTAATTCTTGTTTTCACCATGCATTATGTACGCTCTTATTTATATGAAGTGGGGGGGGGGGTGATATTGAAATATTCATTAGAAAAGGGGGTGCCAGTTCAAAAAAGGTTGGGAACCTCTGATATACACCGTTCTATAATTATTTACTCAGTTTACTTTCATTACCTGTTTTTTTAGGCCTCTTTGGGGGATAATTTCTTACGAACCTGCCCCTTTTGGACAGACAGGAGGAATTGGGTACATGATGGGAATTCGCCCCAAGTTGGAACTTTTTGTCGATGATAAATGTGAAAACTACAAAAATGTGACCGCCTTCTTTATCTTTATCTAATAAACCTAAAAGCGAACAACTGATGCCTCAAAAGCAAATTTTCTGTCTGAACATTTTGAAGCTGAAAAAAACCCAAACCAAAACAATAGAACATTCTTACCTGATTAAAAGAATTGTTTCCGAAAAACATCAAGATTTGATTTTTCTGTTCAGTCACAAAAGTTTATAATCGGCTGATTTAATTAAAATTTTATATTCATATTGGATGATGGATGTAATACAAAAAATATCATGAAGCAACTCTCATCCAACAATCATGGTCTTGTGAATGAATCGTCATTCATGATTTTCCTGTATATTGTTTATTTTTTGTAATCACTTCTCTGCGCAATAAGCTCCCTAGAAAGAAAGATAGTTTTACAAAAACTCTAACGTATGCTAAATTTGACTTTAGCGACTTGGCGATGAATTCGGTGACAAAACTGAGGATTTCAGAAACTACAAGGAAATAGTTCGATCTGGAGATGAGTATTGGCTTCATTTCCCCTTGTCAGATACTATAAAATCTTGAACAGAGACAGAGCTGAAGTCAATCCACGTCCCTAATGTTACTATCAAACATATTTTGATCGAATATCCTTCTTTTAATTCCCATCGCCAAAATTTTTTAAATTCCTAATCTGTTACCCTGTATGACTTCATGGATGAAACACACCATCCAAATCTTTTTAATTTCATGAAAGCTATTTACTTTTTACAGTATATTTGATAACCTATGCTCTTTGCTAACATTGGAAAATTTCGAACAATTTTGCCAATTTTAACATGTTTTAGCACATGTTTTCGAAACTACTGTAGACCTTTGAATATTTTCATGGCCTTGTTTTTAACGATTAACCATATGTATGGCGCAGATTTGCCAGATATGGCTCTTGTGCAGAAAATTCCAAAATACCAAATCAATCCACTTTGAATTGATATTTGAGTTTAGTTTAAGCGAGTCATCAATCCAGAGTATCAAACAATTCGATAAGTGTGATTAGTTGAGAGAAATCTCTCACCCCTGAGATTCTTCTTCGAACGCTTCGTGCCTTTACGGTTGTTTATGATCGTTTGCTATAATGCGTTACTACATGCTGCGTGTAGTTCTCGCGTATGCTTAAGCTTTATTCGTGTAGAATAAAGCTACATTATTGTTTATTGAGCTTATTAAACTGTTTTACTATACACACACATCTGACGGATTTAGATTAGCTTCCATAGCTAATTTACTGAATTCTGTGCATTTTAAATTTAATTTTATCGTACACTTGTATACCAATTTTAGCGTACACATTTGAAGTATTTTTTAAACATTTTCTATTGGCCTATTGGCTTCAAAATTTTGGTAAAGACATATTATTTTGATGTCAGATTGTCATCTCTGTTATTAATTGATTACTTTCAATCGCATCCAAGTTACTTTTGTTTTACATAGGTTGACAAGCAATCTTCTCTCCTGGGAATTTGTCACCAAACTCAACAAAAATCTGCATGGTTGTTTTCACATAATTCAAATAGATGCAACAGACAACTCAAAATAATAATAGATTTGGTTCAAATTTTGATCTAGATATATTTTTATTGATTAAGCATATTCCAAATTTTACCTATCTACATTATAGTGCGTTGGAAAGAATTTGATCACATGTGTCATCAATATCACTGACTCATTTTTGATGAATTCTGTTAAAATATGAGACATTTCTGGTGTAGAAAAACATACGGGATTTCATCCAACTATCTCGTTGAACTTTTATGACAACAAAAAAATCCTATCCTCATGTGCACGTATGGGCAGATTAATTTTCAAAAAAGGAATTGACCTTAAATTTGGCAAAAAATTCAATTTTGTAATTCAAAACAACAATTTCATTGCTTCAATTCTTTGTGTTATGTAAATTATTCGGTTAACAAAAACTATTCCTAAGATGCGTTTTGAAATTGTAAGTGAAGCAGATTTGTTTTATAAGTATTTTGGTTTATAATTTGGGGACATTCAGAATGAAATGACGAAGTAATTGTATATTAATATTTTTAATCCTTAATTAAAAAAAACATTAATTTTCTCTCATATCCTAATAATAACTAACCTTATCCCTTATCCTTGTAATAAATTTATCTTTCTCTTATCCTTATCCTAATGATAAATTTATACTTCTCTTATCTTTATTCTTTTCTAATAATAAATTTATACTTCCCTTATTTTTATTCTTATCTCAATAATTAATTTATCCTTCCCT